>SKCR01031916.1:0-110766 GCA_019454045.1 Zanthoxylum bungeanum
TTAAGCTCCGGTGCCAAGGAATTGAGAAGATATGATTTGACCATTCTATCATCATCTCTCCACTTTTGGAGAGTCTCATATTCCTTTGGTGTAGCGTAATATGCTATGGCAAGTGGCAACGAACATTCTAACACATATTCTATCTACTCAGACCCAAGAACAATTCTCATATCCAAGTCCCAATCTGCAAAGTTTTCTGCGCCTTTAAGCTTGTTCGTATCAAGTATACGAGCAAAAGGATTAGAAGTAGGTGCCGCCATCGCAAATCTATCATATAGATAGCGAAAAACGGTTAGCAGACAAAACAGTTTCACATAATATAAAATAAACAAAGCATAAATAGATCATGGATTTTTAATCTAAAAAATGCCCCTCCCATTATTACATGCAATATTGTAATCCCCAAACAGAATGCAAACAAACAATTAATCAAATTAAACATAATAGCGAAAGGTGGATCCCATGAATATATTTCAGCTCACAGCTTTGGCACGATCTCGCCTATGTATATTCATTAGGTAGACAACTCATTCGCAATCACTCAATAGTGACTCCTGGATTCCGGTCCTGGTCGTTTCTCGTTGTGATAGCTTTGGCACGTTCACAAGGAGGCGTACCAAGGTTAAACTTGTCAATGATAAATTCAAGATACTTGTGTAGTCCTGACAGCTTTGGCACGTTCAGGATTTCCGCTTTCGCTTAAATTTATCTAGTATCACATATACATCCGGTATGGATAAATTTCTATCAACTACACCCTCACTGCTTTGGCACGATCTCGGATGCATCCATAGAACAGATATCACAAACCATATTGACAAGAGGGACCAAGAAATATGCATCCAATACATGTTACTTTTAAAACCTTATTAATTAGGGATTTTCCGCAAAGATGATACATATTTAATTTAATCAAATTAATTAAATACAAGCATGTATCAAGTAAGAACATAATTAAACATTGAATTTAAATGCATATTCATATCATGTGTTCAGGTTCAGACCTGCTCTGATACCAATTTTATTGGCGTTTTGGGCGGTAATTCGGGTAAACGCAGTGGAACGCGGAAAATCAAAATTTTCCGATTTCAATAATTTTTCTTGAGTGTTATTTTAATTACTCAATACTTAAAAACTGAATTTCTTACCCAAAAATCAGATTTTTCAGTAATTACCGTTTAACCCCAAAAACTTTATATTTTTGTCATTTTAGTCCAAAATTGTCAAATACAATTCTAATTGATTCCAAATCAATCCCAAAATGATTTATACATGTCTAATACATGAAAATACAATTTTCAACTCAAAGAAACTAAATTTCCAGAAATTTCCGAATGGTCCCCATACTTTCAAGAATTTACAATTTGGTCATTTTTTTGTGCAAAACATGTCAAGATCAAATCCAAAAATTCCCAAATTTAATATACATCATATATACATAAAATCTCATCACATATATGAAAAGCCCCAAATTTGGTGAGGGTTAAGAACCCTAATTTTATTATTTCAAAAATTAATAAAATTAACACCAAATTAATTAAATTCAATACTTTAATTCGATTCCCACAAGACCAAACAAGTCTCACCATCATGAAATAACTCAAGAAAAATTCTAGGTCATTTATGAGTGGCTAAGTAACTCTAGAATGGCAACTAACCATCAAATGGCAAAAGAATACAAATAAACTAGTTTACATGCATTCTTTAAACATATACACATGCTTTCATCTTTCATCCAAGTTCCCAATCATCAAAACACATCCATAAAAGAGTAAAGAACAAACTAAGCTACACATGTTGAAGCCTAGTATGATAGAAACAATTTTCTTGTAGGAAAGATAAGAAAAACTTACTAAAATATTTGATTTTCCAAGTTTTTCTTCCTTTTTTCTCCTTTTTTTTTCTCTCAAAGCCTCTTTTGTATATGTGTTGACGGTGGATTTTGGTCTCAGGGCAATACAGGAATATCACTCCCGAGGCAATCCTCATTCAATAGTGAATTTGTTTAGTTATGGGGGAAACCAAAAGCAAACTTAGCAGAAGGTAGATAATGCGCCAATCAAACAAGGAGATTTAACGTGGTTCGGCGGATTTTATCCGACCTACGTCCACGGCACAAATAGGACTATACTTTTTATTACCGAAACTCGTAACTCTTGTGTTTTTTTACAAGTTTTTATTCTGATGCCATTTACACATACTCTACCATTCTATTTATAGTAGTGAAGAAATCAGATTCCTCTTATTATGAGGTTTCCTAGTCGAAACAATCTCCTGCTCCCTCAAGGAAACCTTTATCAAATCTATCTCTACTTCCTTTATCCTTCTAGGACACTGTCTTTCATCAGTATCTCTTGTGAAGGTAGGATTGTCTTCTTATCTGCAAGAATAAGGTGTCATCTTCCGGAGCATGTATCGCTATCTGCTCGGTCTTCATGAGGTCGGTCATGATAGTCATTTGAATTGAGAATGCTGCTGTCGACCTGATAATTGCCCGGTCATCTTGAACTCAAGTGCTCGGTTGCCGATCATAAAGTGCTCGGTCTCTCCCTATTGTGGTCGGTCTTGTAACTTATAAGGTGGTCGGCCTTTTATTGTAAAGTTCTCGGGCCCTTACTGCTGGCTTTTTATGGGTCAGGTCGGTATTAATGATCTCACCCAAGAAGGGAATTACCCTTCTACCATTGTCGTGCTGTTTTAAATATTATAGTGCCTGAAAACACCATCAACATCTGTCCTCTAGTTCTCGGTTCCAACGAGTATACAAGTTGGTGCCGGGAACTATATAAAGATGGTGTGCTGATTACTTTGTTGGTGGTCGATCCAGAGTTGAATCAAAATTTTTCGTTGCCTCTTTTCAAGCACTTCTTCTTGAGACGCGCAACAATCACGTCTGTTTAAATGCACATCAAATCACCTTTAGGGTTTTTTCTAAGTTTGACACTTGTCAATCATCTGTCAGGTTTCCCGCCAAAAAAGAAAGTGAATCGACCGTGTAGAGGCGTCTTACTAGTGCACTGATCTCAACCGTTTGTTTGATTTTGGCAGACCTCTTTTGCAGTTGACACTTGGCGTCCATCTGGGTTTCTTTTTTCGATCCAACGGCCATGAGCGTCCCACTTTTGACTATAGAAGACGAGGCTTTTACTGTGCAGTCTTTTGGCAAATTTTTTCTCTCATTCCTGTGAACATTTCAACCGTGACTCACTCGACTCAGTATTCCCGGATTTTTCTTTCAACCGTGAGTTTTTTCTTCTCTTTCTCCGCCGTGACCTGTGACTTTAGGGGACGAGCAAACCGTGCTGTGCCATCTTCAGTCTTTCTGAAAGAAACAAGTAAGTTTTCTGAACGACCTCTTCTCTTTTTTTGTGTGTTGTGAATCCTTTGTTAGCTTTGATATTGCTAGGGAGTGACGTTATGGCTTGTCGGATTTTGTTAGGGCATTTTAGAACCCACCTACTTAGCTTTCTCAGAATCCCTGAGTAGTTTTAGAGTTTTAGCTATAGACTGACTTCCCCTTCCTTTTTATTTCTTCGGATGTCAGGGATGTCTGACAAGATCCCTCTTCTGTAAACCCTGCTAGGGCCCTCAACTCCCCCTGCTGAAGAGCTTTCCTCGGGCTCGGGGCACCTAGTGTGGAAGACCTTGACACTACCCCCCTACCCCCTCCAAAGTTGAGCAAGATACTTATCATCAGAGGGTCCCTTGGAGGGATCCAGAGCCCAGCGAACTTGATTGCTCGGCTCTGGATATGGATAGGCCTTCCAAGATAACTGAGGACGATCTAGCGCTGCTGCGGCAACGATACGATATTCCAATAGATATTGCTCTCGAAGTTCCCGGTCCGATGGATCGTGCTAGTCAACCTGACGAGGGCTCGGTGGCACTTCTTCCTGCTTTCTTTGAGTATGGACTACGGCTGCCGATGCAACGCTATTTCGCTTGGTTGCTGGCCGAGATGGAGATTTGCCCCCTGTCAACTGAGTTTAAATCCGATTTTCAGATTTCAAAACTTTTTCTTGGATTAAATAAATAAACACATTTATTTAATTACCCAATATTCAAATTATGAAACAAAATTTCAAATGAATCATATTCAAGTGAAATTACCAAATTACCCTTATATGGTATTTTGTCCATTTTAGTCTGAAATTGATCCAATCAATTTTGAATGATTCTAAATCATTTCTAAGATGAACTTAGCATGTTCAAAACATCAAACACCAAAAGCAACAAAAAACCCAAAATTTTTATCTTGGCCGAATGCACTCCTTAGGGAGCATTTGGTGCCATTTGTCATTTCATGCTTCAAAACACATCCAAATGTAATCCAATCAACATGAAACTTTATGTGCATCATATACACACCCAAATGCACAACATATATGAAAAGCCCCAAATTTGGAATTAGTTAAGAACCCTAATTTTTCAATTTCCACAAATGGGACAAATTAGACCAAATACATTCAATCAATTGTTTCAATCATCAATCTTACATCCAATTCAAGTCTCAACACAATGAAACAACTCAAGATCAAATCTAGGTCATTTAAGAGTGGGTCAACAACTCTAGATTAGCAACATGGTTTCCAAAACCTTAAAAGAATAGTTATAACTACAATAGTCACAACACTTCCTTCATTACACATGCTTCACACTTCTCCAAAACTTCCATCATCAAAAACCACAAGGAAAAAAGATAGAAACATCCTAAGAATATCATATATTAAAGCCTATAACCTAAGGAACATATTCCTTACTAATAGCAAGTTTGAAAACTTACTAAATTTCCAAGCTTTTGAAGTTTTCTTTCTTTCTCAAGCTTTCCTTTTGGTTTCTTCAATGGTGTCTCTCTTTGTAAAAGTGTATTAGGTTATTAAGTGTAAAGTGAAATGAAAACAATATATACTTGTTATAAAACAAGCCTTGGCTGAAACTAGCAAAGGCAAAAACAAGTTTTTGTAATTTCATTTTCATTTCAACTTAATTTGGTCAACTTGATTAAATATCTCAAAAACACTTTATTAGATATTTAACTAAAGTCAACAAAGGCAACTAATATCATTTAATCAAAATATCCTAATGTAAGATATTTATATTTTAATTAATTTAATCATTTAACAATTAATAATTAATTAATTATTAATTAATTAATCAAATACAAATATATTAAATATATGTATAATATTTACATTAAATATTAAAATATATATTCATTTAGGATAAAAGTCAAATAACTCATTTTGACTATTAATTAATGTGTATTTAAATTAATCAAGTATTAAATGTAAATACACAATAATTAGACAAATGACTATCTAGTCCCTTTAGCACGTATCTTGTGTTTAACCTTTAAACGACTTTATATAATAATCAATATTATTTATTAATGTTGCTCTAGTGCTCTACGAGTATGTTTCATTATTGAGACTCTCTAGGTTCAGGTATATCTGTCACGAAATCTAATTTCGTGTCCATAATCTATCCACCGTAGATTATGACGATCACGGATAATCTCGCTGAACCATACAGGTCGAGGTCATGGCAAATGTATAATTCCTTCGTCACAGGTATCCGGATAAGTCCCAGAGATATAGATGTAAACGTCAAATCTCTATCGGGATTATCCAGTCGACTATTCTATTAGCAATCTCAAAAGAATGTTTAGAACTAGCTTCTAAACTTTACCACGGGCCCATGGTTTTACCTGATTGCTAATCATATGGACTACCTATGCTCTGATACACAGAACTGACAGATCCTATCTTGATACACATAGGACACCCTGATGTGGTCTGGCACCGAGCGGGGCTAGGTGAACCTTCTCTTGAAGAAGTGAAGAGACTGTACCGGCTGAAAGCTAACCCCAGGTCGTACCATGGATGGTACTACCTTTCGGCATATGCCGATTCTTCCAACGTTGTCCGTAAGCTCCCCGATTCCAACAAAAACTTCAAGGATCTTTTATTCCGGGCCACGGGAGATTGGGGACGGGTCCTGCGATTTTATGTAGAGGACGTCTCGGTCCCGGACATCTTCAGAGCGAGAGGTTAGGAGTCTAACACTTATCATTCATGTCCTTTAGTTTTTATACTAGGTTTCTAACTTCTTTTGATTCCTCCCAGCTTGTTGGAGGGATGCTCCCAAGGTTTCCCGTCAGGTCCTGAGGTGGGTATACTGGGCTCGGCGGTATGCCGCCCATTGGAGGGAGCTAGTTAATGATGCAGCTTTCGTTGCGTCGGGCCTTATTCAGACCGTTCCTCCGGAGGTCTCGGGTCGGATAGGTAGATGCCTGTTGATCTTCTAACCAACTCCCATGTTTATTTACCATGTTTGATGTCGTCTTTCTTCTTCTCTGTTTTTTTGTATGCTTAGGTCCTGAACCTTTCTTTTCGTCTTTGCTTCTTGCAAGCATGTCGAAGAGACCGAAGTACCTCGATCGGTTGACCGGTTCCGCGAAGAAAACTAGCCCAAGTAGAGCTGGTACTTCTCGGAAACGACCTGAATCTTCTGAGGATAGAAAGGTGACCGCGGGGGTAGAACGACCGAGCTCTCAAGGTCTATTTTCATCGCCTCGGGTGTCCCCAATGGGTGTTACCCGTCCTGATAGCCCTCCAAGACCTTCCAGGAGGAGGAAGCGTCGGTTTGGAGCTGTGGATACTCAATTGAGGCGGGAATGGAGGATGAGGAGGCTCTGAGCAGAGAAACTCCAGTTCGGCAGGAGGGTCCTTCCAAGAAATTGAAGGGTGCTGTGGTTCTGGAGTTGATGACCTGGGATGAATATTAGAGAGGCTACTTCCCATTTGGTACCCCGGCGGCTTTTAATGAGCTGGCCGGGGCCGTACCTCCTGAGAAGATTCCACGATTTGAGACCTTTCACCCGAGGAGGTAGTTGCCAAGTTGTGCTCCCAGCTGGCCCAGGTCGCTTCTTTTATTTCTCTTCTATATCCGTGGAGTCTTTCAGACTTTGTTTTTATTTTTTCTAACTTCTTTTTTTCTTTTCGGCAGGCAAGTTATTTGGCAGCCAAGAATAAGGACCTGTTCATAAGCCTTTTGTCTGAAGGCGGCCAGCCCAGAGGCTTCAGAATCGTCTTTCTGAAGTGGAGGCCAAGCTGGCTGGTGCCGAAGAGAGGAATATGGATCATGAGCTGGCTGCGGTCGAGGCTGTCAAAACAAACAAAGCTCTTAAGATTGCTGCTACTCTGGAGCGCAAGAACGCTGAAGAAGCTGGAGCAAGTTTGGTGGATGCCCGGGCTGAGATCGGGCTCCTTAAGGTGGAAGGAGGAGGAACTGGGATGGGCCCCGTGCCGAGCTCAGGGATAAGGAGCTCAAGTGGGAGGCCGAGAGGGATTCCATTCGTCTTGAAGGGGTCGGTGATTGTGCTGAAATTATACCAATGGTGCTGCCCGACCTGGATATGGGGCCAGTCCATGCAACCATCCGTTTCTGTAAAGGGGAAATATCTGAGGAGGAGTTCCAGAAGTGGCTCCCCATTCTTCCGAGGAGGCGATGGATCCCGACCCGATTTCGGTTGCTCCGGTCTCTCAGGTTTCCCAGGAAAGCCGACCTGAGGTTCCTGCTCCTGGCGAGGACTATCATGAGATTCCACTTCCCATTCTTGAAGTAGAGGTCTCCCGTGTTGCCGAGTTTGAAGCTGCTGTTCCCGTTCTTGAGACCGAGCTGATCCCTCCATCGTCTGAGCCACCGAGGAAGAACTTTCTGCCCCTGCGCGGGCTGTTTAAAAAAGGGGTAGCCCGGACGGGGCCCGTGTACACTTGTCTTTTTTTTTTTTGTAATAACACTTCATATTTTTTTTCGAATATATATTATATATATATATTATGTGTGTTTTCTGCTTTTCTCTTTTGTTCCTTGTTCTGGGTGTTTCTTCTTCAAATGATTATTTAAGGCTTGTTCGAGAGGGGATGATACGAACCGAGACCCAATTTATTCAGTGGTTGAGGATGGACTCTGAATTTTGAAGGACACTGATGATTAGATGCAATCGGTGGGACGTAACCCGACCCCGAGCTGTATGGAACACTTGGCTCTGGGGGAATGTTTCGTCCCCAGTCCAAAAGATAGATTCGGTGGGATGTGGCCTGACCCCGAGCTGTATAACCAAGTGGCCTCGGCGGAACGAAATCCAGCCCCGAGCCGAATAACTGAATGGCCTCGGCGGAACGAATCCAGCCCCGAGCTGATTAATAAAGTGGCCTCGGCGGAACGAGTCCAGGCCCGAGCCGAACAATCATTGGGACTTGCTCTGAAGGGAAGGGAATCAACCTTTGAAGTCCTATCGAATCTGTCTTGGGCGTCCCCTTTTCAGACCGATGAAAAAACAAAAAAAAAAACAAAATTTTGGAAAATAAAACCAAAAAAGTGTAAACAATAGCACAAATACCTTAGAACATCGTTCTGTCCTAGGTCTCCAAAACATAATTCTGAACCTTTCAATTCAGTGTCCCGGCGAACCAGGATTTGGATCAGAGAGCGCTTAAATGGTAAGGGCACATCCTCTATACGTCGGGTCATTGTGGAGCCTGTGTATTGTACGAGGGCTCCTCCTTACCACGCTGGAGCAGGCACACGCTACAGGGGCACAACGCATCCCCGTGCTGCGCCTTTCTTGGATCCAAATGATGAATGGATCAAAGAGTGTCCGGGATACTAAAGGCACATTCCTCCTTAGGTCCGGCATCACTGGAGCTAGCAATCGTCACGGGGGCATCATCATCCCTCGTGCTATGCTTTCCCACGGATCCATTACATCGGGTAGGTGAGGATCAAAGAGTGCTCGATATATTAAGGGCATGTTCCTCATTATGTTCGGTAACACTGGAGTAAGCAATCGCCATGGGGGTATCATCCCTCCCCATGCTATGCTTCTCACGGATCATATGCATCGAGTATGTCCCTGAATATTTCGAGGACCCCGAGCTAAGAGAGACACTTGGTTATGGGGGAATGTCCCGTCCCCAGACCGATGAGCATGACTCGGTGGGACATAACCCGACCCCGAGCCGAATAGTCAAGTGACCTCGGCGGAACAAGATCCAGCCCCGAGGTGTTCGAAGCATTAAGGGCATATTCCTCCTTATGTTCGGTAACACTTGGAGCAAGCAATCGCCACGGGGGTATCATCCCTCCCCGTGCATTGAGACTCGAAGTGTGTTGGGTGTGATGTCAAGACGGAAGTATCACTCCAGTCATAGTGGAGATGATGGTCACGTAGGATACGAAACTGGTTCTCTTATGTACTACAGTCATCGGGATAAAATCACTAGGTCATGTTTATCCGATTATAGAGACTAGTTACCAGAGATCCGATATGTGCTTCGTACGGGGCAGACACAATTCCAGCCCCAAGCCTAGCACGTGACATCCGATACTGGATCGAAATACGCAATACTACGTATACTACGCCTGATATAGATCACATATTCCTGTAAGGATATTTCTGGAGAATTGGGTAGGCATGTCGCTTTGCTAGAAGCCAACCTTGTCTTGTAAATCGGTACAAACGTAGTACTAGGTACATACGTGTTCGGATAGTCCGACGACCGTATTTACTGCCAACATATCCGGGGATCTCATGGGTCGCTTCCCGAAGATTCACCGATGACGTATGACTCGCACTTTATTAATCAGGGATTAATTAGATGAGAGATAAAATTAATCTGGAAATAATTGCGGAGATATTTTATCTGGGATAAAATATCAATTAAAGAGAGAAAACGATTAATTTGGAATTAATCGATAAATTAATATATTCGATATATTATACAAAATTGGATTTCGACGGGAATTGAAATTAGATTTTAATTCGGGCGAACGAGTTAATTTAGAATTAATTCGTTAGCGACGTGAATAGTGATTTTACTAGGCATAATTATTTAATTACGTCGCAACGGAAAATTCATTAATTTGAAATTAGCGAACCCGAGCCCGGGAGTGTTTGCGAGCGCACTCGCATTGCGAACTTAAGTGCGGCCCGCAAGTCACATCAAACGTCAACCACTAGTCGCATCAAGCATCAAATCATTAGTCACTTTGAGTGATGTGACAACTTGTCACTTGATTGATTGATGGTAGTTGATGGAAGTGGTTGGCATAATTGCCATTTGACTTTTTGGTTGCAATTTGTGTATATGATTTTTGGAAAATCATTTACCAATTAGTTGTAACTAAATAACACACACTCTCTCTCTCTATTCTTCTTCCTCTCTCTCACGCCCAAATGGGCTGTTTTTTCTTCTGGTTTTTGGCTCACTGCCGAGAGCAAGGAGAAGCAAACATGATGATTTTGTTGCAAAATCAAGAGTACTAGCACACAATAGAGTCTTGCGAAGGTGATAGGGAACCACACCCATGAGCATGGAATCACATCACGAAAGCTTGGATCTTGGAAGATGATCCATGGCCGAATTTTTAGAGACCAAAAACACTCACTGTCGAGAGCTCAATGAGGGCATAAAAGATTTTTATTCTTCACCACATCGCCTCAACCGATCGATGTAAGTATTCCGCAACTTCTTCGCGTATTCACATGTATGTTTCTATGCTTGATTCGATCCTCGGGACCTTAGAGAAACCTAACAATGGTTCAGAGCGAGTTAAAAGCATGAAACTTTATTTAGGATTAAAATTGGGTAAATGTATTTGAGCATGATTTGATGAAATTGGATGTTGAGTATGCTTAAATATGATAACATGGTGTTATGCATTGTCAATTTGATGAATTTTGAATTGGACAAATTTTCCCCAAATTTGAGGCTTGGTCGAGAATGATGCTACCCTAAATGTCTTGGAATTTTTGATTTTTGATTCATTGGATGACTTGAAATCAATTGGGTAATGTTGAATTGGATTTGATTGGATTGAAACCGAATTGGACATGTAAAAACCCTAATTGCCGAGACATATATAGCATGAAAAATGGGTTTGATTTTTGATCATTTGTGTTGAACACTAATTGTTGATCATGAGCATGATTAATTAGGCTAATTGGTGTTTTGGAAATATTGATTTGGGTAATTAATTATGCAATACACTTTGGTTAATTAAATTGTGAAATTGGAATTTTTATGATTTAATTAATTGGGCTTAAATTGGATTTGGGCTTGTAAAGTTGTAATGAGCTAATTGGGCTTGGTTGTACCAAGATTGGATTAGGCAAATTGGTTGGATCCAATTGGGCCCAAAACCATATCCATAAAGTCCAATTATGACTTAATGAACCTTTATAATTTGGCCTAATGGGCCTAAATTGATTTCTAGGCTTATGGGGTTATTCCTTGATTGGGCTTTGGTTATTGGGTTTGACCCAAGTTGACCAAAAGTCCATGCCTTAATAAATTAATTAAAAGCCATTGGACTTTAATTAAATTAACATTGGATGTTAATCGGGCTTTGAGACCCGTAACGATTAAATCTGGAATTTAAGTCGTAAAGGTTCGTTAATAAAGTGTAATATTTAATTTGGAATTAAATAGTGGATTAATATTAAATAAAATGAATTGGATTTAATTTTGTAGTTTAATATAATTCAAGAATTTGTACTTTGAGTACTTATTCGCAAAACGAGTTTGACTCGCGCAAAATCAAATCGTTGTTTGAACATTGGATGGTCATTAATTATCAGATTAATTAATTGGATTAGATTGATTGATAACATGCTTGTGTGAATACATGGTTGCGATGCATGAATAATGTATATCGGATGGATATTAGATGGGTGGGGCAATTTTGGAAATTGTTGTAATAAATTTAGAATTTATTAATTGGACCTGCGTGTCCAGCCTATCACCTCCTTACTCTATGTATTTCTCTTCTCACCTATTCCCTTCAACGTAAATGAGGTTTCTTTAGAAGTGTTATGTAACGGGTAGAAGATATACTTGTGCTAGCGGGAGAGAAGAAATGAAGAGAGGAAAGTGAGAGATTTGATCTAGGATCAATGTGTTAAGTATCCATCTGCATATCATTATTATATTTATTTACGCGCCTTATTATGTGTTTAGAATGCATGTTTAAGGGTGTATGATGATTAGACCTTAACAAAGATAATAAATTGGTTGCCAATTGCACGCGTAAAACCCTCAACAAAATATTAAGCGTTTTTCCTTCCATTGAGTGATTCTTACTCAAGATCTAATACTGGCATTGGTTTGTTGGCCAAAGTCAAGACCTTTTTCCGTCGAGGATGTGTTTGAATCACGAAGGCTTTGTTCCATATCGGTGTCTTGTCCAAGTTGTGATTTGTTGGCCAAAGTCAAGATCACTTCTTGTCCATCGACATTGATTACGAAGCTTTCCATGGTCAATGGGTTCCGCTTAACTGGGATCACTAAGTTTGTTGTGCCAATGCCAAGGCTTAGTTGATTCAGAGGAAAAAGGTTAGGCAATATATTGGATATATTGGCATATATGAGATATATGTTTCGGACCTGGACGTCCACCTACTGGATCTAGGAATTGGATGAGATCCAATTGATCTTAGAGATCTACCTAGTTAATTATCATACAATTTGTTGGCCAAAGTCAAGATTGTGTGTTATTTAACGGGATCCTAGCCCACTAGGAAACAAGGTTTCCCGAGTACTCCACAGAGGGTTAGAGGCTCACCGAAAAATAGTGGGAGGCAAGTATTAAATTTGCAATATTCGTTTAGTAACTTGCCATACACGCTCATTACAAATCATTCGTCAAATAAATTAAATGTTAGTTGGACTAATATTTAAATAGTTGTTATAAAACAGTTGACTGTATTCAAACTATTCATTTATAGTTG
This sequence comes from Zanthoxylum bungeanum, assembly GCA_019454045.1. Taxonomy (NCBI): domain Eukaryota; kingdom Viridiplantae; phylum Streptophyta; class Magnoliopsida; order Sapindales; family Rutaceae; genus Zanthoxylum; species Zanthoxylum bungeanum. The sequence continues at coordinate 12,794 of SKCR01031916.1, forward strand.
ATTATATAATTGGATTATAGTAATCAATATATTTGATTTAATTAATTATAGTTGATTTTATAATTAGATTATAGTAATCAATATAATTGAATTTAATCTATTAAATTATAATTGATTATATAGTTGGACTATAGTATCATTATAATAAATAGTACCTAAATCGTTGATTAAATAGTTGGACTATTAGAATCAATAAAATTGAAAGATTAGTGTTTAAAACATAATCCTAGGAGAAAAATGTCTTAAACGACTTTAATTTTCAATTAGGAATAATGATTCAGGATAGTCCTGAAAACTAAGAAGTTACTTTATTTGATAAAATAACATCTTAGGCCTAAGCCTGGAGTTAAGCAAATAGTAGAGCATGATGTTTGGAATATTCATGTGATGATAACTTTAGTGCTTAATCCATTATGCTTGCCAAATAGACTCCTTAATTTCTTAATCAGAACTAAGGATTAGATCCTTAAAGTATGATAATGAAATTGAAGGATCTTCATATATCTATTCTTAGATCTAAGAAGTACTAAATTGCAATAGTAAACTCTTGGAAAGTTAATGGCTATACTCAAGGAGTCAAAGCCAAAGTTTGCAATAAGGCAAGAAGCGCAAGGCGCACCTTACTTCGACATCCCAAAAGGCCAAGGCTTGGCCAAAGGCTTCTGGAGTGTGGAAAAAGGGCAAAGGCAAAGTCATTATAATCTTCTGGGAAGACAAATGACATATCCCAAAATGTCTACCTAAATTGTGGCAAATGGGATCGCGGAAGCGTGACTGCCGTTTGGACAAAGCAGACATGAAAGAATTGAAGACGAGCAAGGCTCTGACTTCAAATATGTTTGTCATAATTATGTTCCTACTAGTATTAAAATTGGATTTTAAATGCTTAGTGTGGTACATAAATACTATTGATGTGCAGAATCTGCTATGAGTAGGATACTGACTTCAGATGAGATTTATCTGCGAATTGAAAACGGGACGAAAGTCGCTGTTTTAACCGTAGATACCTAAGTTTAGGAACTACCCTTCAGGTGTGTACTTAAATTAGGAAGCTTTTACAATGTAACTAGTTTGACTAGATACATTATCTCTATATCAGGGTTTAACCCATTGCGGCTATACCTTTATATTCTAGAACACTAAAGTGTTTTATTATATAAAGATGATATTGAGATAAACACATTAGATGTGAATAACAGTATTTATATTTTGAATATAAATAAATCTCAAACATATAATATGACAAATAAATAGCTCAAACTGATTTGATCAGAAGAAACTTAAAAGTGGCATTGTTGTCTGGGATAAAATTAAACAAGACTCGTATATCCACACTTTCGAAGAGTGGGTACTATGACAGATTTGATTTCAATCAAATAAAGTCAATGAATCTAGTTTATTGGGTAAAGTGCCTAAAACACTATTTACTTGGTAAAAGTGTAAATGCCACCGATCTGTTAGCCCTTGTTCATAGTGACGTAGGTGGGCCCATATCTAGCTAGGCTAGAGTTGGATATGAATATTTCGTGACCTTTACGGATGTGGCATCGTGTTATGGTTATGTGTTTCTTTTGAAACACAAATCGGAAACTTTTACAATTTCGACACGAAATAAACAAACAGATCGGCTAAAGTATAAAACCATCACGGTTAGACCATGAAGAAAATACTTAAGCAATAATTTTCTCAAATACTTGAAAGAGTATAGTATTCTTTCAATGAGGACTCCTCCCGGAACACGTCAATTTGACGGTGTGTCCGAACGGAGAAACCAAATTTTGTTAGACATGATAAGGTTAATCATGAGTCGCTCTGAGCTACCATTTCCTTCAATGGATACGCATAAACAGTGCATAACTTATTTAGAATAAGGTTCCATAAAAATCTGTTTGACAGAATTCATATTAGATATGAACAGGAAAGAAATCGGGTTTTCTCATTCATGTAGATTTGGGAATGATTGGCATATGTTTGGATGATACCAAACTAGAACCCAAATCGGATAAGTACCGAAGTTGTAGGAAATCCTAGGGAAACCAAAGTATAGTACTTATACAACTCACTAGAGAACAATTTAATTGTTACTCACCATGCGGTTTTTCCTAAGAGGAATACCGATATGCAAGTGGTATTGGGAGGAAAGTAAAACTCGATGAAAATCGGGATAATACTGTTTCCAGGCACCGATGTTGGTTTCTATTAAGGTCCCAAGAATGAAATCAAGCACAAAAACGCATGTGAATACACAAAGGAGAATGGCGGAATCATACTCACATTGAACGGATCTTGCGACGCGATGAACACAAGCCTTTTCTTCCTCCAAGATGGCTCGGCAGTGAAGCTTTTGGGCAGTGGACTGCTCGGCATTTGCTGCTTTGGCTCCTCCAAGAATCGGCCATGGATGTCCTCCATTGAAGCTCCAAGCTCCAAGCTTCCAAAATGATTCCAAGCTCACGAAATCGCTGCCCTATCACCTTAGGATAACTCTATGTGTGTGCTAGCACTTGATTTTGCAACAAAATCACTCTCTTGCTTCTCTTTGTCTTTCGGCAGAACCAGAAATGGAAGAAGAAAGAAATTGGCTCCAAGCCGTGAGAGAAGAGGAGGGAAAGAGAGAAGACCGTAAGTGGTTAGAGAGAGAGAAGAAAAAAATGTTTTGTTTTTATATTTTGATTTTATAAAAAATCAAAAAACCAAACCTTTTCCATTTACCAAAAGTCAAAAAGCAAAAACCAATTAATTCTTTTCAACTACCACATCAATCACGCAATCAATCAATCAAATTGTCACATCACTCAAAGTGACATGTGATTTGACGCTTGATATGACTAGCGATTTGACGCTTGATGTGACTTGCGTGCCGCATTCGAATTCGAAATGCGAATGCGCTCGCAAACACACTCGGGCTCGGGTTCGCTAATTCCGAATTAATGAATTTTCCGTTGCGACGTAATTAAATGATTATGCCTAGCGAAATCACTATTCACATCGCTAACGAATTAATTCTAAATTAACTCGTTCGCCCGAATTAAAATCTAATTTCAATTCCCCGTCGAAATCCAATTTCGTATAATATATCGAATATATTATTTTATCGATTAATTCAAAATTAATCGTTCTCTCTCTTTAATTAATATTTTATCCCATATAAAATATCTTCTCAATTAATCCAAGATTAATTTTCTCTCTTATCAAATTAATCCCAGATTAATTAAAGTGCGAGTCATACATCATCGGTGAATCTTCAGGAAGCGACCCATGAGATCCCCGGATATGTTGGCAGTAAATACGGTCGTCGGACTATCCGAACATGTAAGTACCTAGTACTGCATTTATACTGATTTACAAGACAAGGTTGGCTTCTAGCAAAGCGCCATGCCTACCCAATTCTCCAGAAATATCCTTATAGGAATATGTGATCTATATCAGGCGTAGTATACGTAGTATTGCGTATTTCGATCCAGCATCGGATGACCACGTGCTAGGCCTGGGGCTGGAATTGTGTCTGCCCCGTACGAAGCACATATCGGATGTCTGGTAACTAGTCTCTATAATCGGATATACATGACCTAGTCATAATATCCCGATAGCTCGAGCATTTAAGAGAACAAGTTCTGTATCCTACGCGATCATCATCTCCACTATGACTGGAGTGATACTTCCATCTCGACATCACACCCAACACACTACGATTCTCAATATACCCAGAATAGGCGTACACAGAACCTGTTAAAGCCCTGGACGACCGCAACCAAAGTATATTGATTGTCGTAAGTATTAGCGGTGCAAGTCTCAGGTTAAGACCAAATTACACCTACCCTGATTTCGGACTTCCATAGACACATAGTCATACTACCAATGGAATTCCGAGGGGGTCTATCCAGAGAGCTGAATATGTAATATAAGAGATACATAGGATTTGAATTACACATATTACACAGAGTATCCTATACTATGAGAACTATGTCGTTGTGCCCTCACAACGCGCACAAGTGTAATACTAGTCTTTTACGCATTTATCGATGTCCAATCTCGATAATACTCTGACTAGGGATATTTAATGATTTATCCTTCGTGGACTGATACTGTCTCATATCATTCTCAATCCAGGAACAAATCACAGGGACCTCCTATCATTTATATATCTTGGTGATCTAATCACAAATGATAAGAGTAAAATCTCCTTTGTCACATAGTTAATTTGTACAACAACACCATGATCTGTACAAATAGTGACGCTATGAGTCATAATTGTCCAACAATCTCCCACTTGGCCTATAGCCAGTCACTCGAGTGTCTGACCCCGAACTATGTACGGTTGGCTCAAACTGCTGAGAAAAGGCTTTCGTCAGCGGATTTGTATGAATATCATCTGATGCGATTTATTCGATCATCACATCGCCACGATGTATGATCCGAACGAATCAGATGAATATCGAAGTATTTATCTGGATCGTTGATGAGACCATTAATTCTTTAGCATGTGCTGACGCCTAGCTCAGCTGCTAACAGAACTATATTTAATCTAATTAGATTTATTATCGACCCAAATGGCTTCTATTGCTGCCTCAGCTGCAACAATAACCCACTTTTGTTGTTTATTCGGTAACAGTATCTTGCTTGGAAGATTTCCAGCTCACTGTACCGTTATTCAAACTTTTATAGTACCGTTGTTACGACTTATAGTCGTTATCATGAAAGCCAAGCTTTCACCGATTATATTATGGGAATATCATTTCCAAGAAATGATATATCATCATTACTCAGGACATTCACTGTCAGTGCGCTCCCACTAACCTCCTTATATACACAAGAATTATTTTCGTTTTGAATTAAATCATACATCATTATGATTACATCAAAACGATAATTCCAAGAACTTAATGCTTGCTTCAATCCATCTATGGATCGAATAACCTGCAAACCTAGTTTGCTTGTTATGTTTCGACAAAACCGTCAAGATGTTGTAAACATCCTCCGAAAGGTTTCCGTTAAGGAAAACGGTTTTGGCATTCAGCTGCCACATTTCATGAATGAAACATGCAGCATTAGCAAGCATTATCCAAACGGATTTACCGTGGCAACAGGTAAAAGGTTTCGTCGCAATCAACACAATGTTGATAACTCTACCTTTTCGCTACAAGCCTAGCTTAGTACGTTGGTATGTTTCCATCCATGTATGTCTTCCTTGAAGACTTATATAGTACCAATAGGCACAATGCCTTGCGGTACATCAACTAGTGTCTAAACATAGTTGGTATACATGGAATCCACTTCGGACTTTATGGAATTTTGCCATAATAGGGAGTCGATACCTTGTATCACTTCCTCATACGTAGTCAGTTGGTATTCCTCAAAAGATTGACATCTTTATGAGGTGAAATCAGAAACCCATACCCCAGGTTGTTTTCTGACTCTCTCCGACCTACGTGGTTCTTGTGTATTCGAAGATTATTGGTATTGTTTCATCCTTGATGAACTATTTGTGTTCCATTAAGGACTTGGTGCCATGATAGTATTACTCCGATTTTCATCGAGTTTTACTTTCCTCCCACTTACCACTGCATATCGGTATTCCTCTTAGGAAAAATGCATGGTGAGCAACAATTACATTGTTCTTTTGTGATTTGTATAAGTACTATACTTAGGTATCCCTAGGATAACCTACAACTTTGGCACTTATCCGATTTGGGTTCTGGTTTGGTATCATCCAAATTTATGCCTAGCATACCCAAATCATCAGGAATGAGAAACCTGATTTCTTTCCTGTTCATATCTAATATGTTATCTGTCAAACATATATTTATGGAACCTTATTCAAAATAAGTTCTGCACTGTTTAGCGTATCCGTTGAAGGAAATGGTAGCTCAGAGCGTCTCATGATTAACCTTATCATGTCCAACAAAATTCAGTTTATCTTGTCGGACACACCGTCAAATTGACGTGTTCCGGGAGGAGTCCTCATTCAAAGAATACTATACTCTTTCAAGTATTTGAGAAACTTATTGCTTGAGTATTTTCTATCATGGTCTAATCGTGATGGTTTAATACTTTAGCCGATCTGTTTGTTTATCTCGTGTCGAAACTCTAAAAGTTTCTGATTTATGTTTCAAAAGAAACACATAACCATAACGCGATGCCACATCCGTGTATGGTCACGAAATATTCATATCCACTTCTAGCCTAGCTAGACATGGGCCCACTTACGTCACTATGAACGAGGGCTAGCAGATCGATGGCACTTGCACTTTTACCAAGTAAAGGTGTTTTAGGCACTTTGCCCAATAAACTAGATTCGTAGACTTTATTTGAATAGAATCAAATTAGTCCTAGTACCCACTCTTCGAAAGTGTGGATATACGAGTCTTGTTTAATTGTGTCCTAGACAACAATGCCACATTCAAGTTTCAACCTGATCAAATCAGTTTGAGCTATTTGTTTGTCATGTTATACGTGTGAGATTTATTTATATTCTAAATATAAATTCTGTTGTTCACATCTAATGTGTTTATCTCAATATCATCTTTATATAATAAAACACTTTAGTGTTCTAGAATATAAAGGTATATCCGCAACGGATTATACACTGATATAGAGATAATGTTTCTAGTCAAACTAGTTACATTATAACAGTTTCCTAATTTACGTACATACCCAAAGGGTAGTTCCTAAACTTAGGTATCTACGGTTTAAAACAGCGACTTTCGTCCCGTTTTCAATTCGCAGATTAATCTCAATAGAAGTCAGTATCCTGCTCATAGCAGATTCTGAACATCAGTACATATTTTATGTATCACACTAAGTATCTAAAATCTAATTTTAATACTAGTAGTGAACATATTTATGACAAACATATTTGAAGTCAGAGCCTTGCTCGTCTTCAATTCCTTCTTGGGATATGTCCTTTTATCTTCCTAGAAGATTATAATGATTTTGCCTTTGCCCTTTTCCACACTCCAGAAGCCTTTGGCCAAGCCTTGGCATTCTGGAATATCGAAGTAAGGTGCGCCTTGCGCTACTTGCCTTATTGCAAACTTTGACTTTGTCTCCTTGAGAATAGTCATTAACTCTCCAAGAGTTTATTATTGCAATATTTACTTCTAAAATCTAAGTATAGATTTATGAAGATCCTTCAATTTCAATATCATACTTTAAGAATCTAATCCTTAGTTCTGATAAAGAAATTAAGGAGTCTATATGACAAGTATAATGGATTAAGCACTAAAGTTATCATTACATGAATATTCCAAATATCATGTTCCACTTATTTGCTTAACTCAGGCTTAGGCCTAATATGTTATTTTATCAAATAAAGTAACTTATTAGTTTCCAGGACCATCCTGAAACTTTATTCCCAATTTGAAAATTATAGTCGTTTAAATACATTTTCACCCAGGATTATGTTTTAAACACTAATCTTTCATCATCTTATCTTGATTCTAATAGTCCAACTATTTAATCAACGATTTGTGGTACTATTTATTATAATGATTATTATAGTCCAACTATATAATCAAATATAATTTAAATTAATTAACCTCAATTACATTGATTACTATAATCCAATTATAAAATCAACTGTAAATTGAAATTAATTAATTCAAATATATTGATTACTATAATCCAATTATATAATCAACTATAATACAGTCCAACTGCTTTAATTAAAAACACAATTAAATATTAGTCCAACTAATATATTAATTTATATCGACGAAATATTTGAAATGAGCGCGTATGGCAAGTTACTAAACGAATATTGCAAATTCAATACTTGCCTCCCACTATTTTTCGGCGAGCCTCTAACCCTCTGTCGAGTACTCGGGAAACCGTGTTTCCTAGTGGGCTAGGATCCCGTTAAATATCACACAATCTTGACTTTGGCCAACAAATTGTATGATAATTAACTAGGTAGATCTCTAAGATCAATTGGATCCAATCCAATTCCTAGATCCAGTAGGGGGACATCCAAGTCCGAAACATATATCTTATATATGCCAATACATCCAATGTATTGCCTAACCTTTTTCCTCTGAATCAACTAAGCCTTGGCTTTGGCACAACAAACTTAGTGATCCCAGTCAAGCGCGACCCATTGACCATGGAAAGCTTCGTAATCAATGTCGATGGACAAGAAGTGGTCTTGACTTTGGCCAACAAACCACAACTTGGACAAGACACCGATATGGAACAAAGCTCTCGTGATTCAAACACATCCTCGACGGACAAAGGCCTTGACTTTGGCCAACAAGCCAATGCCAGTCTTAGATCTTGAGTAAGAATCACTCAATGGAAGGAAAAAACGCTTAATATTTGTGAGGGTTTTTCGCGTGCAAATTGGCAACCAATTTATTATCTTTGTTAAGGTCTCATCATCATACACCCTTAAACATGCATTCTAAACACATAATAAAGCGCATATAAATAAATATAATAATGATATGCGGATGGATATTAAACATTGATCCTAGATCAAATCTCTCTCATTTCCTCTCTCCCGCTAGCACAAGTATTACTTCTACCGTTACATAACACTCTAAAGAAACCTCATTTACATTGAGGGGAATAGGTGAGAAGAGAAATACAATGAGAAAGAAGGTAATAGGCTGGACACGCAGGTCCAATTAATAAATTCAAAATTTATTACAACAATTTCCAAAAATTCCCCACCCATCTAATATCCATCCGATATACATTATTCATGCATCGCAACCATGTATTCACACAAGCATGTTATCAATCAATCTAATCCAATTAATTAATCTGATAATTAGTGATCATCCAATGTTCAAACAACGATTTGATTTTGCGCGAGTCAAACTCGTTTTGCGAATAAGTACTCAAAGTACGAATTCTTGAATTAAATTAAACTACAACATTAAATCCAATTTAATATGTATTTAATACTAATTCTCTATTTAATTCCAAATTAAATACTACACTTTATTAATAAACCTTTTACGATTTAAATTCCAAATTTAATCGTTACGGGTCTCAAAGCCCGATTAACATCCAATGTTTATTTAATTAAAGTCCAATGGGCTTTTAATTAATTTCTTTAAGGCATGGACTTTTGGTCAACTCGGGTCAAACCCAAAGACTAAAGCCCATTTAAAGGAATCACCCTTATGTGCCTAGAAACCAATTTAGGCCCATTAGGCCCAATTAAAATTAAGGTCCATTAAGTCATAATTGGACTTTATGGATGCGGTTTTGGGCCCAATTGGATCCAACCAATTTAGCCTAAACCTAACTTGGTACAACCAAGCCCAATAAGCCCAATTACAACCTTTAAGGCCCAATTTCCAAAATAAGCCCAAATTAATTAAATTACACAAATCCAATTTCATAATTTAATTAACCTAAAGTGTATTACACAATTAATTACCCAATTACATTTCTAAAACATCAATTAGCCTAATAATCATGCACTTTCACAACAAAACATGTCCAACACATTTTATCAAAAATCAAACCCATTTTCATGCTTTGTCATTCTCGGCAATATAGGGGTTTTTCATTCCGATTCGGTTTCAATCCAATTGAATCCACAATCATCATTTCCCAAATCATTTCAACTCATCCAATGAATCAAAAATCAAAAAACACCATGAATTTCAAAAACTCATTAGATTCGGCCAAGCCACTAATTTGGGGAAAATTTGTCCAATTCAAAATCAATCCAATTAAACCTCAAATCAACTTTACCCAATTGTTTTAAGTCATCCAATGATAAAAAAAAAAACAAAAATTACCAAGACATTAGGGCTCTTCAATAATGGGCCAAGCCAACACAATTGGGGAAAACTTGATCCAATCAAATTTCATGAAATTGATCATGCACAACTTCAATTAATTAACATCCAAGCATACTTAATCAATCAATTTATCCAAATCATGCTCAAATTGATTTTACCCAAATTTTAACCCTAAAATATTTCATGCTCAATTTAGGCTCAAGATACCATTATTGGTTTCTATTAAGGTCCCAAGAATGAAATCAAGCACAAAAACGCATGTGAATACACAAAGGAGAATGGCAGAATCATACTCACATTGAACGGATCTTGCGACGCGATGAACACAAGCCTTTTCTTCCTCCAAGATGGCTCGGCAGTGAAGCTTTTGGGCAGTGGACTGCTCGGCATTTGCTGCTTTGGCTCCTCCAAGAATCGGCCATGGATGTCCTCCATTGAAGCTCCAAGCTCCAAGCTTCCAAAATGGATTCCAAGCTCACGAAATCACTGCCCTATCACTTAGGATAACTCTATGTGTGTGCTAGCACTTGATTTTGCAACAAAATCACTCTCTTGCTTCTCTCTTGTCTTTCGGCAGAACCAGAAATGGAAGAAGAAAGAAATGGCTCCAAGCCGTGAGAGAGAAGAGGAGGGAAAGAGAGAAGACCGTAAGTGGTTAGAGAGAGAGAAGGAAAAAGGGTTTTGTTTTTATATTTTGATTTTTTAAAAAATAAAAAAACAAAACCTTTTTCCATTTACAAAAGTCAAAAAGCAAAAACCAATTAATGCTTTTCAACTACCACATCAATCACTCAATCAATCAATCAAATTGTCACATCACTCAAAGTGACATGTGATTTGACGCTTGATGTGACTAGCGATTTGACGCTTGATGTGACTTGCGTGCGCCATTCGAATTCGAAATGCGAATGCGCTCGCAAACACTCGGGCTCGTGCGCTGGTTCGCTAATTCCGAATTAACGAATTTTCCGTTGCGACGTAATTAAATGATTATGCCTAGCGAAATCACTATTCACGTCGCTAACGAATTAATTCTAAATTAACTCGTTCGCCCGAATTAAAATCTAATTTCAATTCCGCGTCGAAATCCAATTTCGTATAATATATCGAATATATTATTTTATCGATTAATTCCAAATTAATCGTTCTCTCTCTTTAATTAATATTTTATCCCAGATAAAATATCTCCGCAATTAATCCCAGATTAATTCTCTCTCATCAAATTAATCCCAGATTAATTAAAGTGCGAGTCATACATCATCGGTGAATCTTCGGGAAGCGACCCATGAGATCCCCGGATATGTTGGCAGTAAATACGGTCGTCGGACTATCCGAACACGTAAGTACCTAGTATATTGCATTATACCGATTTACAAGACAAGGTTGGCTTCTAGCAAACGCCATGCCTACCCAATTCTCCAGAAATATCCTTATAGGAATATGTGATCTATATCAGGCGTAGTATACGTAGTATTGTGTATTTCGATCCAGCATCGGATGACCACGTGCTAGGCCTGGGGCTGGAATTGTGTCTGCCCCGTACGAAGCACATATCGGATGTCTGGTAACTAGTCTCTATAATCGGATATACATGACCTAGTCATAATATCCCGATAGCTCGAGCATTTAAGAGAACAAGTTCCGTATCCTACGCGATCATCATCTCCACTATGACTGGAGTGATACTTCCATCTCGACATCACACCCAACACACTACAATTCTCAATATACCCAGAATAGGCGTACACAGAACCTGTTAAAGCCATGGACAACCGCAACCAAAGTATATTGATTGTCGTAAGTATTAGCGGTGCAAGTCTCAGGTTAAGACCAAATTACACCTACTCTAATTTCAGACTTCCATAGACATATAGTCATACTACCAATGGAATTCTGAGGGGGTCTATCCAGAGCGAAGCTGTTTCCCGTACCATCGGTAAAACACAACCTCCTATTACACTTGCATGAGTATCCTATACCCAAATATATGAGAACTATGCCGTTGTGCCCTCACAACGCGCACAAGTGTAATACTAGTCTTTTACGCATTTATCGATGTCCAATCTCGATAATACTCTGACTAGGGATATTTAATGATTTATCCTTCGTGGACTGATACTGTCTCATATCATTCTCAATCCAGGAACAAATCACAGGGACCTCCTATCATTTATATATCTTGGTGATCTAATCACAAATGATAAGAGTGCAATCTCATTTGTCACATAGTTAATTTGTACAACAACACCATGATATGTACAAATAGTGACGCTATGGGTCATAATTGTCCAACACCGATTCCTTAATGGAACCGTACATAGTTCATCAAGGATGAAACTATACCAATAATCTTCGAATACACAGGAACCACGTAAGTCGGAGAGAGTCAGGAAACAACTTGGGGTATGGGTTTCTAATCTCACCTCATAAAGATGTTAATCTTATTGAGGAATACGAACTGACCACGTATGAGGAAGTGATACAAGGTATCGACTCCCTATTATGGCAAAGTGCCATGATATCCGAAATGGATTCCATGAATATCAACTGTGTTTGGATACTAGTTATTGTACCGCAAGGCATTGTGCCTATTGGTACTATATAAGTCTTCAAGAGAGACAAACATGGAAGGCAACATATCAACGTACTAAGCTAGGCTTGTAGCGAAAAGGTATCGTTATCAACATTGTGTCGATTACGACGAAACCTTTTACATGTTGCCATGGTAAATCCATTTGGATAATTCTTGCTAATGCTGCTTGTTTCATTTATGAAATATGGCAGCTGAATGCCAAAACCGCTTTCCTTAACGGAAACCTTTTGGAGGATGTTTATAACATCCTGACGGTTTTTTCGTACCAAAACTAGCAAACAAGGTTTGCAGGTTATTCGATCCATGGATGGATTGAAGCAAACATAGCGTTCTTGGAATTATCGTTTTGATGTAATCATAATGGTATATGATTTAATTCGAAACGAAAATGATTCTTGTGTATATAACGAGGTTAGTGGGAGCGCACTGACAATGAAGTCCTAATTGGAAATGATATTCCCATAATTATAATCAGTGAAAGCTTGGCTTTCATGAAAAATTCTCCGTAGAATTCTTGGGAGAAACAACCTTTATTCTAGGAATAAAGATCTACTGGGATAGATTTAAAGTTGTTAATACTCTCCGAGAACCCGTACATTAAAATATAAATGTACGCGACCTGGTGTCTCATACGCTTTGAGCATATGGAGTCACAATCAGGCCAATCCATGTGATGGTCACTAGATTGATGTTAAGAACATCCTTGAGTATCTTAGAGAACTAAGGATGCTGTCTTAAACTATGGAGAATGAGAACTTGAAGTGACTAGGTTCACTATTGCAAGTTTCCTAACCGATAATAATGACAATAAGTCGTAACTACTGGTACTACAAAGTTTGAATAACGGAACAGTGAGTTGGAAATCTTCCAAGCAAGATAATGTTACCGAATAAACAACAAAAATGGATTATTGCTGCAGCTGAGGCAACAATAGAAGCCTTCTGGATTAATAATAATCTAATTAGATTAGATATAGTTATGTTAGCAGCTGAGCTGGGCTACAGCACAGGCTAAAGAATTAATGGTCTCATCAACGATCCAGATACATACTTCAACTATTTATCTGATTCGTTCGGATCATAAATCGTGGCGATGTGATGATCTAATAAATCACATCAGATAATAATCACGCAAATCCGCTGATGAAAGTCTTTTCTCAGTAATTTGAGCGAATCGTACATAGATCGGGTGTAGGACACTCGAGTGACTGGCTATAGGCCAAGTGGGAGATTGTTGGACAGTTATGACCCATAGCGTCACTATTTGTACAGATCATGGTGTTGTTGTACAAATTAACTATGTGACAAAGGAAATTGCTCTTTTATCATTTATGATTAGATCACCAAGATGTATAAATGATGAAAGGTCCATATGATTAGTTCCTGGATTGAGATGATATGAGACAGTATCAATCCATGAAGGTTTAATCATTAAATATCCCTAGTCGTAGTATTATCGAGATTGGACATCGATAATGCGGAATATACTAGTACTACACTTGTGCGCGTTGTGAGGGCATAACGGCATAGTTCTCATATATTTGGGTATATGATACTCATGCAAGTGTAGTAGGAGGTTGTGTTTTACCGATGGTACGGAAAATAGCTTCGCTCTGGATAGACCCCTCGGAATTCCATTGGTAGTATGACTATGTGTCTATGGAAGTCCGAATCAGGGTAGGTGTATTTGGTCTTAACCTGAGACTTGCACCGCTAATACTTGCGACAATCAATATTCTTTGGTTTTAGGTCGTCCAGGGCTTTAACAGGTTCTGTGTACGCCTTTGCTGGGTATATTGAGAATCGTAGTGTGTTGGGTGTGATGTCAAGACGGAAGTATCACTCCAGTCATAGTGGAGATGATGGTCACGTAGGATACAAAATTGGTTCTCTTATGTACTGCAGTCATCGAGATAAAATCACTAGATCATGTTTATCCGATTATAGAGACTAGTTACCAGAGATCCGATATGTGCTTCGTACGGGGCAGACACAATTCCAGCCCCAGGCCTAGCACGTGACATCCGATACTGGATCGAAATACGCAATACTACGTATACTACGCCTGATATAGATCACATATTCCTGTAAGGATATTTCTGGAGAATTGGGTAGGCATGGCGCTTTGCTAGAAGCCAACCCTGTCTTGTAAATCGCTACAAACATAGTACTAGGTACGTACGTGTTCGGATAGTCCGACGACCGTATTTACTGCCAACATATCCGGGGATCTCATGGGTCGCTTCCCGAATATTCACCGTTGACGTATGACTCGCACTTTATTAATCTGGGATTAATTAGATGAGAGATAAAATTAATCTGGGATTAATTACGGAGATATTTTATCTGGGATAAAATATCAATTAAAGAGAGAAAATGATTAATTTGGAATTAATCGATAAATTAATATATTCGATATATTATACGAAATTAGATTTCGATGCGGAATTGAAATGAGATTTTAATTTGGGCGAACGAGTTAATTTAGAATTAATTCGTTAGCGACGTGAATAGTGATTTTGCTAGGCATAATTATTTAATTGCGTCGCAACGGAAAATTCGTTAATTTGGAATTATCGAACCCGAGCCTGGGAGTGTTTACGAGCGCACTCGCATTGCAAACTTAAGTGCGGCCCGCAAGTCATATCAAGCGTCAAACCACTAGTCTCATCAAACGTCAAATCATTAGTCACTTTGAGTGATGTGACAACTTGTCACTTGATTGATTGATGGTAGTTGATGGAAGTGGTTGGCATAATTGCCATTTGACTTTTTGGTTGCAATTTTGTGTATATGATTTTTGGAAAATCATTTACCAATTAGTTGTAACTAAATAACAATATCTCTCTCAATTCTTCTTCCTCTCTCTCACGCCCAAATGGGTTGTTTTTTCTTCTGGTTTTTGGCTCACTGCCGAGAGCAAGAAGAAGCAAACATGATGACTTTGTTGCAAAATCAAGAGTACTAGCACAAAATAGAGTCTTGTGAAGGTGATAGGGAACCGCACCCGTAAGCATGGAATCACATCACGAAAGCTTGGAGCTTGAAAGATGATCCATGGCCGAATTTTTGGAGACCAAAAACACTAACTGCCGAGTGCTCAAAGAGGGCAGAAAAGATTTTTGTTCTTCACCGCATCGCCTCAACCGATCGATGTAAGTATTCCGCAACTTCTTCGTGTATTCACATGTATGTTTCTATGCTTGATTCGATCTTCGAGACCTTAGAGAAACCCCAACATAATGATCAAACCTTTAGTGGATTAATATTTTCTCATATCTTACTAATCCGGTACTAATCATATGGACTTTTATCATTTATATATCCAAGTAATCCAATTACAAAATGATAAAATAACAATTTCCTTTGTCACATAGTTAATTTGTACAAAAACACAATGTCTTTTACAAATAGTGATGCTATGGGTCATAATTGTCCAACAAGTTGTACATCAATATGACTCAGATGCGACATCAATATTATGCTACAGCTACTAAGTTGTCTAAGTATTTAGGGATCAAATCCAAAATACTATGCAGACAACTGCAAGTAAAATACTAATATCAAAACTTCTAATCTATAAGGTCACTTTGCAACTTCATAAGTCAATACTTCATAAGTTACAACTAATTCCACTTACACAGTAGAATCATTCGTGACAGTCCCACTGTATCTTTTCTGACTCTTTTATGACGTAGACAGTCTAACATTATAATTAGACTCAAAACTAATCTGACCCTAATGGTTGCAGACTAAATTCTCCATGAATAAGAAAATCATTCTTAATATCTCAAAGATAACAAAAAAACATGTTTCAAGACACATCCTATGGTCTATAGCGTATCAAAATAACTCATAATAATTACGATTAAATTTATATCTTTAATCGTACATAATATAGTATACATTATGCCATCATCATATGATACATAAGATTGACTAGATATTCTAATCAACTTCTTTTTCGATAAAGGAATCATCCTTTACGAAAGATGAATACTATATACAAGAGACACACTAACTGTCAAACAGTTATACTAACTGTCACACAGTTATACTAACTGTAACACAGATAGTCTTGATGTGTCATTTATTAGATCATATCTAATGCACGACTAATGAAAGTATCTCACAAGTCACTTGTTTTATATCGTATATGAAACTTTATATCAAATATAACAGAGACTACTCCCACGCTTTCAAGGAGAAAAAAAGACTTAGGTAAACCTTTTACCTCACAAATATTTCATTATTACACTAATAATGATAATGTCGTTATGATATATAACACTAGAAAGAAATTTTTACACTCCTACTGACCCTACTATCAAATATGTATTCTCTATGCTTTGATAAAATCAGACAATCTGACTATAATCAAAATTAGAGAACACAAATTTCCAGAAAGCTCACCTGAGTCTACAATAGGCTCTATAAGCTTGTATACCAAACTGTGATCTTAGCAGAATACAAACTCCAGGGCCATTCTAGAATAAACTCTTCAAACAAAGAAATTACAATGGATCTCTTATTCGAAGAAACCATTCAGGAACGCCACTTTACATTCTTTAGTCAAAATACATAGTTTAATATCAACATTAACCAACAGATCTTTAATTGTTCAATTAGTGCGACTAGAGACAAGTTTCCTCAGAATCTACAATAGATTACTGAGTATAATCTTTTCTCACTGTCATATTATAAAGGTCAAACCTTTAATAAGCTCATTTTGCTTTTGCTGAGCAAATAATTTGCACATTTTATGAGTGATTCATAACGATAGCTCAATCAAGTTCCAAACTTGATTGTAGTAAGCTATGAACAATCTTAGATCTATCGTTCAATGCTAACTTCCGAGATCGATATCAAATATCGTTCTCACTACAAGTTATAGAATAGGTTTCTTCAATAAGAAAACAACAGAACCATTTAGTATAAAATATTTCGCAAATGATTCTGACATCCTATTGGACTTATATGGAAGATGTCAAAGGGTCTTTCCATCTTATTAATTATGTAGTTCCATTTATAGTTTATCACTTTCACAATTGACTCCACTAAGTCAAGTCTTTTCTACAATGGTCAACATCTGATGTTACTCACTATGTAATGAAATAATTTTATTACTCGTGATAGTAGAAAAGATATTCTATCAAATATAATACAATATTCTATTAAATAGAACAGATGATAAAATTTTACTTGTACCTTTGAGGCGCAAGTACTTTCAATTATATAACGAATATACAAAAGAAAGATTCAAATCTCAAACTTTTCAAGATTAGAATTTTCTACTTATACATATCATATATATAACTGTAGAAACTAATGGAACCTTAATTAAAAGGATGAATTAGTGTTACTGGAGCATATCCCCAAGAGTATTGAAACTAATTTGGTAACACTCAATATCAAATGAACCAAATCATATAAGATTCGATTTCTCCCACTAACCAATTCCATCATAATGGAATCATAGAATAATAATATTGAGCAAGAATCGCATTCATTGAATAATCTTAGAACTAATTGTCATAAATTCATATGTGTGATCGTATCAAACATCTTTGAACAATTCAAAGATTCATGATGAATTTGAAAGATACAGTTTTCAAAACTTCAAATCGAATATCTTTGAACCATTCAAAATATTCTATTCGCATTTCATCAGAAACAAATTGGAAGTTCTCGAACCATTCAAGATGTTCAATATGTATTCTTTTAGAAACACGTAACTAAGTCATGAAAACTCTTTAACTAAGTTACGAAGTAAAGAAAACTATCTAAGGCAATTTATAATTCATTAAACTATATACATCCAATGTATTAGTTTAATAAATCTGTGGTCCAATGACGATCATTGGGTAAATGAGATTTAATCACATTCCCGAATATAATATTCATCAAATGGATAAGGATATGTGGTGTGATCTCGTATCAGACCATCTTTTACCATACAGAATAAGCATATAATGCTTATGTGATAAAAACTCATAAAATATTGTTCTAAGTTATCTACTCAACTGAATATTTTTCTTAATGTTTATCTCTATATCAATGACACTACTAGTCGTATTAAAATATGTAACAATTATTTATAAAGAACAAGTAATTATCCAATAGTCGCAAGTTCTGATATCAAATATCAAAACAATCATTAAATAATATTTTAAATAACTAGAAGGGAGATCTGGTATCTAATACCTATAGTTGTCATATTGTGAGAATCGATATTCTCTACACATAACTATACACATCTCCTTTCTTTAGCGTTATAATTTACCTTCAAATATTCACAACAATTGTAAATAATTTATTAGCAAATTGTGTCAAACACACTACCTCTCAAGGTCACTAAAGTCAAGAAACTTCATTATCAGATAAACAAATACCTAATGGGGTTTTCTTAATGCTAGTCAAGAATCTCGAGACATGAACTAATTCACGTCAATTCTTACTGCAAAAGAAACTATTCTCTTTAGACTATTATATCCTTACTGCAAAAGAAACTATTCTCTTTAGACTATTATATCCTAAAACAGATATCTTCTTAGACTACATATAATGACTTAGTAACTAAGTCACTAACCATCTTGATTTTCCAAGAAAATTGGAACAATAGTTCCCGATGGTTTAGACTAATCTAATTATATCTATGTCTATTGATATCTAGAACCTATTCTAGAAAACTACAACCATAAGCCAGGTCAGAAAACATATATAAATAATATGCATGCAGTGGATTAGAAGTTTAATTCTATATATGCAATAGATTAAAGGAAACATAAATGGTAATTTTCATAATATTATACACTGCCTTAGTTATGGATTTTTAACCCAACAGTGTCTCCCAATACTTTACATAATACCGTAATCCCCAATGGAAAACGGGAATCCAATAATTAAATTGAATTCCATAGTGAGAAATGGACCCCATGAATATTTTTCGACTCACAGCTTTGGTATGTTCTCGCCTACGTATATTCACAGGTAGACAACTCATTGTCAATCACACTCACTATGACTCCTAATTTTGGTCTTGACCGTTTCTCATTGTGATAGCTTTGGCACGTTCACAATGAGGCGTATCAAAGCTTCACTTGTCAGTGACAAACTCAAGCTACCGATGTAGTTCTGACAGCTTTGGCATGTTCAGGATTTCCACTTTCACTTGAATTTGTCTCTTATCATATAATTTCTACCGGAGCAAATGAACTACCATCAGCCATAACTACACAGTTTTGGCATGATACAGCTACAACATCAGGAAATCATTTGCATTCGTACCGACAAGGCGGACCAAGAAATAAATATTCCTAATACTAGTTACTTCAATGCCTTATCTAAGCGGGGATATTCCTAAAGAGGGTTTTACTCTACATCAAATGCATATATTTAATCTAGATCAATTTCTCAACAATTTAATTATACCTGGGAAAACATAACTTAACTTTAACCATTAAATCTCTGTTATGTTTCCTGTTAGCGTAGAACCGAAAAATTAAGAAACATCTAAATTACATGCATGTGCAAATATAAAAATTAGATTATATATCATATATCAAGCATGGAAAATGTAATGGATGAAGGATCAGTCCTGCCCTGATACCAGTTTTGTTGGGGGTTTGTCAAAGGTGCATGCGGAAGCGCTGTTCGGGTGAAATCGTAACTTTAAAACTTTTAAACTTACCAAATAAATTATTCAATATCCAATATGAATAATTCATTCGTATTTCACTTAAATATATTTATCCGATACCAAATAATGACATAAATAAGTTTGAAACACTGCGAAACTTTTACAAAAATATTTTTTTCCTCAAAATAGCATAACATATATTTTTATCCGAACCGACCAACCAATACACACGGGGGCTACCCAAGTCAGTCCCAATAGTACTTGGGCAGTTCATAGGCTGCCCAAACAGTGACCAATTCACTGTTTAGACAATGGACACCTGGTAAGCCCGAAACTCACCCGGTAACGCCATTTTTCATCATTTTCGCGTATTTCAACTCTGAACAATTTTCGGAAATTATTCCAATGCCCAAAACACATCCAATACATTATACAACATAATTTACATCACAAAAATCGCAGAAATACCAAATCTGATTTGGTAACCAAAATTATCATTTTTCATGCTTTAAATCCAATTTTCTCAACTTTAATCATATTAATACTTACACCAACTAAAGTCACCACAAATGAAGAACTCAAGAAAAATTCTAGGAGTTACAAGAGTGGTCATAACACTCTAGAATAGGAACAAGTCATCATATGATAAAATTGAACTAATATTACACTAATATCATTCAATCTAACTTCACACATGCATCTAGCCTCCAAATCCTTCCTCCAAATCAAAAAGCCCCAATATATAAGAAAAGAAGAAACCCTAGAACTTTTCTAGATGCTCAAGAACAAGAAACGAACTTTCTAAGTTTAAGAGTTATGAAGATTACCTCCAAATCTCCTAATTTCCTTAAACCTTTTTCTTGATTTCTTCACTTTCTTCCTTGTTTCTTTAAACAAATTTTGGGAGCTTTTGTTCTTGGAGATGTTCGGCCATGGCTTCCATTGAATGAGAAAACAAAAAATCTCCACTTTAGATAACGGCCATGACCGACTTTGGGGGGCATTTTGGTCATTTGTTCAATTTAATCTAATTAAATAATAGTAAGCTTTAAGTTAACAAATCCAATTTGTATACTTTAAGCTTAAAAGAATCATGCCACATGTAACCAGTAATAATCAAACATATTGCATAATAATTAAGTAATATTCATATAATTTAATTATCTAGATATTTAATATTTAAACACCTAAATAATTAATTATTACGATTATTATTATATATGTATTTTTTTATTTATATTAAATAACAAATACATATATTAATGGCATGTGTCAAAGTCTCATTTGACAATTAATTATTATGTATCAAATCAAATCTTGTATCAAATACAAATACACATTAATTATTAATGGACCAAAATCTCATAATGCATGTATTTTCGTTTAACCGATTAAACAATTCGAATTAACTCATTTAATCCGGTGAAGTATTATGAATAATCTATATTATTCATAACGTGATGTCCAAGTGCTCAATGAGTACACTTCATACTGTGGGACTCTCTAAGTTTAGGTTTATCAGTCACGAAATTAAATTTCGTGTCCATAATTCACCCACTCGTAAATTATGATGACCACAGATAATATCGCTAAACTATGCAAGTTGAGATCATTGCATACGTATAATCTCTCTGTCGCAGGTTATCAATATTATACCAGGGATATAGATATGAACGTCAAATCCCTAAGGTATAATATAGTCGACTTTCAAATTTACGATCTCTAAATAACACTCGGAACTCGCTTCCGAAGTATACCACGGCCATGGATTTACTAGATCGCAAACACGTTCAAGATATCTATGTCATGTACACAGGACTGATGGATTCTATCTGATACTCACAGGATATCATGGGCATTAATCCACACCCAATGAATAGGCGGAGGTCTAATCTAAATAGAACAATGACGTGACTACCATCAAAGTGTGGAGGATATCTTATATATCCACAGTGGTATCTCAAGTCGAATGACCATTATGCTACTCGACTCGAGAAGATTCCTATTGATGTTGGTGTACCATCTATTACGAAATCTTCATTGAGTCGTTAAGCGTTTATCAAATAAACACCTACACGTCTATACGAGTCTCCCAAGACTCATGGTTCATTGGGATAAACTATCGGACCAAGTCTTGATATACGATGTGTACTGGTCTCAGCGGATTTTACTAAACTACCCGTGTTAGTAAATCTGGACCAGGAAATTTATTTGATAATAGACTTCTAGTAGTGACACTTCCCAATGTCAATTACAAACTACTTTTTAACTGCGCACTACAAAATATATTATCGGGTCCTTCTATAATATAACCATATTTGGTTTCAATCTAATCGTAATTAGATCGAGTGTGTATATAAAAGCAAGAAGTACTACCATAAATAAGTAATATTATGGAAAAATAAATTGTTCGTATTCATGAATCAGACATAAATACGATCCAGATTGGCACTCAGAGCACCAACCATAACAGTTGGGATGTTAGAAGTATAGTATGATGATAAATTATATGTTGCAGTTGTTTGTGATTGTGTTGGAATGAGATATGGATTTAACCATGGAAGAAATAAGAGATTGGCCCTGGAAATGACCGCGTGTCGCGACGCCAATAGCCTAGCGTCGCAACGCATAATGAGGCAGAACATCAAATGCAGACCTGATGATTTAGCGTCGTGACGCTAGGGGTCTAGCGTCGTGATACGTATAAAAAATAGAAGCCTATGTTTTGTGCAAGTCGCGACTCATTCCTTTCAGAGTCACGACGCGCATGAGCGTGGTGATGCGAAACAAATCCGCTCTCTGCTTCGACCCATCCCAAGTGAACGTCGCGACGTACACACCATAGTGTCACGACGTGTGACCATTTTAGTTTGAAAATTATTTAGTCTTCCTCTGCTTCATGCAAAAAGGATAGAGGACACCCTAAGGGACTCGTACCAAGATAGAAACACTTATACATAGTATGTAGAAATGATAAGTTAACTGGACTAAGAAGCTTAATTTAATTTCAAATCATACTTTGCAACTCATATTCTAACTAAGTTTATTCAAAATAGATACTCGACAGAAGCCGCGATCCCCCTCGGTGACGTGAAGCAGAGTTGACCAAACTTCAAAATTTGTGAGTGGATGATTTTTTAATTGATTTGTATTTACTTATAATTGATTAAGACTTATTTTTTTAAATGCTTTAGGGTGTTAGCCAAAATTATTTTCAATTGTTTCTTAAATAAGAAAGCTTTGAGTGACTTTAAGATTTAAAAGCTTGAGTACACCTGATTTTGGAGGCATGGGAGAAAAACCCACCTCGGCTCTGACTTATGGAATTGACGGACAGAGACTGTGTGCACACGTAGTTCAGGGCTAGGGTGACGATGATACGTAATGCCCCTAGACCCTAGTTTCAGGGTCAGAAAGTAGCATGGATCAACACTCCTTGCTCTAGTTTAGTGGCTTGGGGGACAGCGATACATAATGCCCCAAGACCAATAGTTAGGCGTATGGGGGGACGGCGATACGTAACGCCCCTATGCGTCGGGTTTTCTATAGCTCCAGAGTTTTTATGCAAAAAAATAATTTAGAAATAGTTTTCTCAAGTTTAAAAGAAAAGAATTGGTTTCTGAACAAAGATTTTCTAAAACGTTTTTGAGGTAAGATGGTTTTAAATGGTTATACCGATACAATTTCTTTGATTTTGTAGTTCCACTCAATGAGTTACATAGGACTCACCCCCACCACTTCCCAATTCTTTTGTAGGATCCATCTTTTAGTGAGCAATATGCAACTTTTGGAGACTCAGCTCAGGAACAAGAGTTATGTTGCAGTCATTAGTTATGGGGTCCATCATTCCAGACCTATGTTCATTTAAAATGTAGTTATCTGGGATTTCATTCTGATGTATAATAGACATATAATGAGTCTGTGTATATGATAAATACTTTCAGATGTGTATATATTTCATGATTATGTATTTGTTTTAATTTTAAGTTTGCATGTGTAACTAGTTATAAGATTGTATAGTATTAAAATAAAGTTTACTAATGCATAAGTCATAGGCTTAGGCGACAGTGGGTTATATTGCCTACCGGTAGCATTCCCGTAATGAGGATGTTACAAAGATAGTATCAGAGCACGATCTAAGGAGTCAGTGAATGTAGTAAGAGAGTAGCAGTGTCTTGTATATGTAGTATACCCGGGGTACTACTATATATTAGAGACTGTTTACTCTAGTAACCTTGTCTCGATGTATGTCTCATTATGATTGATTATAATTCCTTTAAATGTAATTGACTATTTTTCTCTCTTAATTTCTTAGATTTCATGCCACCCAAGGGTAGAACCGGAGTCAGAGGTAGACCAGGCGTGGTAGGGCACCTCAGGCATAGATCTAGACCAGAGATCAGTAGCACCTCCCCCAGAGCTAGATAGGGGTATAGAGTGGAGTCCGTACATGAGAGTGGTGCAGAGGAAGGTAGAGCAGCACTAGTGGTTCAACCTAATGACCCAGTAGCTATAGGTTTACAGTAGATTCAGCAGTCAGTAGTAGCTTTAGCCCAGTTGATTACTCGTCAGCAGCAACCACTAGGCCCAAAGCATAGAGCTGTAGAACCCACAGTTCATGTTCCACCACCACCTGTAGGACTACCAATGGCTCACCAAACAGTAGTTCCTCCAAACAGACCAGATCATACTACCTTCCAAGTAGGACCTTCTGCTATGCCTCATGAGCCACCTCTAGTAACAGTTCAGGTTATGCAGCGACATGAGCCTTTACATGTCTTTTAGAAGCTTCATCCTCTCACGTTCTCGATTTTATTGAGGAATCAGACCGCATATGTACAGCTTTGGGGTGTTCATCGGAGAGAGCGGTGGAGTTAGTTAGTTTCCAGCTGAGGAATGTCGCCAACACATGGTTTATGTCTTTTCGGGATGGTTGGCGATGAGCTGCTCCTTCACTGACATGGGTTGAGTTCAGTACAACTTTCTTGTCCAGATTTTTGCCGCAAAGTATCAAAGATGCTATAGCCCAGGAGTTTGAACAGTTGGTTCAGGGTGAGCAGACGACAATTTCTGAGTATGATATATGATTTACATGAATTTCTCGCTATGCCCCACATTTAGTCAATACAGAGTAAATGAAGGTGAAGAGATTTGTTAATGGGCTTCAAGATTACTTATTTCACTCCATTCACTTCATAGAGGCCACTACCTATACTCAAGTTTTAGATGTTGCATTGCGGTTTGAAGCACGGGTGTAGGACACAAAAATCGGCGACGCTGTCCCGGGCTCGCGACCCGGTCGGGAGTACGGATTAGTCCACAGGGGACTAAACCGGAGAAATAAAATGGAGTCGCCACCCAGTGTGAACTGGGAAATGATTTAAGGCCGCACTCACCCCTCGCAAGGGAAGACCTCAAATCGTTGGGTTCGAAATGATCCTTTACCCATGCCTCTTGTAATGAACGGATTTAAGCGATAATATAACCAAGTCTACGCAACATACATACGTAAGAATAACCTATATCTAAATTTGCATACAACCCATATCTAAGTTTGCATACAACCTATAGCTAAGTTTGCATGCATAAAAGTAAGTCGACATAACGGTAAGCACACAATTTCATGAACATATGAAATAAATAAATGTGGAAAGATAAATAAACAATAACGGTAAAAGCATAAATATTAAAGAGAGATAACTAAGCATATGATGGGGAAAGGAATAAAAAAGGAGACGAACATGTATAAAACATGATGAAGGAATCTGTCCAGTGCGTGCGCGTACGTGTAGCATTCGTAAACGCATTCGAACGGTAAACAAAATGCACGCGTTCGAGTAGCATTTGATAACGTGTTCGAACGGGCTAAGGCAGAATGCATACGTTCGTGTGGCGTTTGATAACGCGTTCGAACAGGAACATAAAAATGACATCTACAATCACATAAACACATGCACAAGTGTTTTCCCAAGCGGTACGTGGAGTTGTATCCCAAGTACAGACCGCACTACCGTCCATTCGGATTCGGCTATGGAATTTACGTCTAGGTTTCCATCCAATATACCATGAGGGATAACACAAAATCATTCATCCAACATTAATAACATACATGAACCAACAATATGCATGCGAAGAAATACTAATAAATAATTGAAAAAGATGGACGTGAGTAAATAAAATGGTGCCCTCAGGTCTTACCATTTCAGTCACCTCTTGGAAGTGCGTTACGCGGGCGTCGGAAGGGTTAATGCTCCGCAACTCCTCCAGTTCACTGGTTCAATGTTTTCCTTCGTCGCCTCGCTATTTTGGGCTGCTGTTTTCTCTATTTTGGGCTGCTGTTTTTACTGTTTTGGGGTTCACGTGTCCCTTATCTTTTGTCGTGTGTGTGTTTAAGGTTGTTTGTGTGTGTGGGCTGTGTGTGTCAAAAGGTGGTGTGTGAATCCTTAGGGTTTTGTCGCTTGTGTGTGTATGTCAAAAGGTGGTGTGTGCATGGCCGTGAAAGAACAGCATGTGTGCCTAGTGACGGGACGTGTGTGTTTTGGTAAAAGGGCCAGTTTATAGTCGGTGTGTCACCGTGTGTGGGTTGCTAAGAAGGGTTATTCGGTTTGTGTTTTTTTATGCTTGATTATGGAGAGGTATTGTGTTTGTGTGTGAGTGGACTGTGAGCCATGTTTAGCTGGGTGAAGAGAGGAGAAGCGTGGCTTTGACGTGTGGCTGGAAAGTGTGTTTGCGGTGCATGAGTGAGTTGAGTGGTGTCGAGTGTCTTAGGGGCTTCCTTTTTTTTTGTAACCGTGAGAGATTAGGTTTATTATTTGTATTTCATGCAGAAAGAGAGAGGAATAAGGATCGGGTTGTAGAGAGAGGAAGGCTGCCGTGAAATGCTAGGTCCTAAAGGTTTGGTTTGTGTGTCTTTTTATGGGAGTGGGTTAGGGTTGTCTTTGTATGGGTAGGAAATGGAGATTGTGTGATCATGGGGAAGATTTAATTAGTTTGTTATAAGGAAATGATTTCTTTAGTTTAGGAAGGTGATTTATTTAGTTTAGGAAAATGATTTATGGGATTTGATTTGATTTATTTAGTTTAGGCATGTGATTTGATTTGATTTATTTAATTTGGGAAGGTGATTTATTTAGATTTCAACATGTGTTTAATTATTTTGGATTGGGCTTGGATGCTTGGGTGTGTGGCTTGGCCATTTTGGTGGGCTTGGGCGTGTGGTTGGTGGTGTTTCGGGTTTTGGGCCATGGATGAATTATAAAACATAGATCCAATGAGCGAACTCGAAGCTAAGCAAACGAATTAAGTCCAACAAGTTATTGATTTCTGAATTTTCCATTACGACGTTTGTTTCCCACGACTTCCGCAACTTATCGGGTAGTGCCTCCATATGAGGCTCATCATCGGGACTTATATGCAAAAATATTATGCCTACAGTCGCCCCCACTTTGATGGGACTTGTGCAGTGTGTGACGATGATAATTCTATTAAAGTTATGCATGAATTTTTACTTACCTGGCTCACCAGCTGCTGCTTGACTTTCCTGTTGCTTCGAACTGAGTTGATCTGGTGGTGGTGCTACGACCCCTGAGGTTCATCCCTGCAAGATGCTGCGATCTCTAGGAATCACTACTTAACTGAACTAATGAGAGTTGGTCCCCTTCCGAACCTTGCCCTATTCCCGGAGTGCCATTCCCGACATGCTAGGCCTCATTCCCGAGGTGTCGCTGGTCCCTTTCCGAACCTTGCCCATTCCCGGAGCGCCATTCCAGGCATGCTAAACCTCATTCCCGAGGCATCACGGTTATGCTCCATTCCCGGAGTGCCATTCCCGGCATGCTAACCTCATTCCCGAGGCATCGCAGTTATGCTCCATTCCCGGCAGGCTAAACCTCATTCCCGAGGTGTCGCGGTTAAGCTCCATTCCCGGAGTGCCATTCCCGGCATGCTAAACCTCATTCCCGAGGCATCGCGGTTATGCTCCATTACCGGCGTGTTAAACCTCATTCCCGAGGCATCGCGGTTATGCTTCATTCCCGGAGCACCATTCCTGGCATGCTAAACCTCATTCCCGAGGCGTCACGGTTATGCTCCATTCCCGAAGCGCCATTCCTGGCATGCTAAACCTCATTCCCGAGGCGTCGTGGTTATGCTCCATTCCCGGAGTGCCATTCCTGTCATGTTAAACCTCATTCCCGAGGCGTCGCGGTTATGCTCCATTCCCGGAGTGCCATTCCTGGCTTGCTCGTCCTTGCCACTTTTCTTTTTCTTTCTTCAAATCCTGCGAAAAAAAGCAAAACAAAAAATACGTGTGTGTGACGTGTATGCATGTATGCACGGGTGTATTTCCTATTCCGATGGGTTAGGCCTTCCTTGTGCTCCTTGGTGCCATTTACCTACAAATATCTCTGGTAGCCCCATGGGTCTGCTTATAATTTTCTTCTGCCAATTCTCCTATGGTGATCGCTCAGTTCTTTTTTGTCTCATGACTCAAGATTCCATTATGTCTCTTATTTACGAGGTGGTAGACTGGTCACCCCCAGACTTGATTCCGCTTTCTGTTTTTCGCTTCTCGCATTAGGCCAAAGTAGATCATGTGATATGACGTTCCATACCAACATACTACATTGCCTCTTACGAAATAGTCTCAATAGTTATACATATTATCGTCCTCAAAGGGTGCCCAGTGTCGAAACCGGAGAACCTTCAAAGTACTCGATGTAACTCAAATCCGACCGTTTGAATAAATGATCTGAACCAGACTCAAAGTGTGTGTGTGCTAAGGTTCTTTTACAGCTTGATCCTTGGGTAAGCCAACTCAATGATTTTGTTTCAAAGAATGGGATCGATGGGTCAAACCAACCAAGATGTCTTGATCATACTCTGTAATTACTTCTCTGTACTCAATGTGATATAATTTTCTTTTTCTTTTTCTTTTGTCTCTTTTTGTCTTTTTTTTTTTTACACACCTACCCTTTAAGGTAGCATTTCTCCTCATGGTGGTCCTAATACTCGCCCATAGGTAGCGTCACGGTTATCGGTTATAGGTGGTTTATATTTTATGCTTTAGAGACTTTTCTTTCGTATCTAACCATACCAAATATCGTAACACAAGTAAGTCAGGATGGACATCTAAGCGAACAGTCATTCATCAATCCGTAATCTCTTCAACTAGTCACCTTGCCAACTACTCAGGCTTTCACTGATAAGATCCTGTAATTAAGTGCTCGCGAGTCTAGTCAAGATCAACTACCCAAAATATCGGATGAGAGTACCTTTCGCACTTATCGTTTCTAAAGTTTCACCCTAAAGCAAACAATTTCATCACCGGACTAATGCTTAACTATTGAGGAGAGAAAAAACTCGAACAAGTAGGAAAAATCAATGTCTTTATTATTAATGGATGCGAGATCACAATTGAATAAGATCAGGAAAACAAACATCCCCATAATTTGCAACTTTGTCTTCTTCCGTCTTCTTGCTTTTTTTGGACATCAGATCATCTAACTGTTGTAATTCTTCTTCCCATTTACTTTCCCATTTCTGCTCCGTTTCATTTTTACTATTGTTGCCCCACACACCCATGCGGGTGAAGTATATATCTGGATCATTGATGAGACCATTAATTCTTTAGCCTGTGTTGTAGCCTAGCTCAGATGCTAACAGAACTACTCCTAATCTGATTAGGATTATTAATATCCAAATGGCTTCTATTGATGCCTCAGCTGCAGCAATAATCCACTTTTGTTGTTATTCGGTAACAGTATATTGCTTGGAAGATATCCAGCTCACGGTTCCATTATTCAAACTGTATAGTACCTTTGTTACGACTTGTAGTCGTTTTATCGGTTAGGAAACTTGCAGCAGTAAACCCAGTCACTTCAAGTTCTCCATCTCCATAGTATAAGATAGCATCCTTAGTTCATCTAAGAAACTAAAGGATGTTCTTAACATCAATCCAGTGACTATCACTCGGATTGGCCTGATTGTGACTCCATATACTCAAAGCATATGAGACATCAGGTCACGTACATTTTTCAATGTACAAGTTCTCGGAGAGTACCAACAACTTTAAATATATCCCAGTAGATCTTTATTCCTAGAATAAAGGTTGTTTCTCCCAAGAATTCTATGGAGAATTTTCATGAAAGCCAAGCTTTCACCGATAGTAATTATGGGATATCATTTCCAAGAAATGACATATCATCATTACTTAGGACATCACTGTCAGTGCGCTCCCACTAACCTCCTTATTTACACAAGAATCATTTTCGTTTTTGAATTAAATCACACACCATTATGATTACATCAAAATGAAAATTCCAAGAACGCTATGCTTGCTTCAATCCATCCATGGATCGAATAACTTGCAAACCTTGTTGGCTCATTTTGGCACGACAAAACCGTCAGGATGTTGTAAACATCCTCCAAAAGGTTTCCGTTAAGGAAAGCGATTTTGGCATTCAGCTGCCATATTTCATAAATGAAATATGCAGCATTAGCAAGCATTGTCCAAATGGATTTAACCATGGCAACGAGTAAAAGGTTTCATCGTAATCGACACAATGTTGATAACGATACCTTTTCGCTATAAGCCTATCTTAGTACGTTGGTATGTTGCATTCCATGTATGTCTTCCTTGAAGACTTATATAGTGCTAATAGGCACAATGCCTTTCGGTACAACAACTAGTATCCAAAATTGGTTGGCATACATGGAATCCATTTCGGATAATATGGCACTTTGCCATAATAGGGAGTCGATACCTTGTATCACTTCCTCATACGTAGTCAGTTCGTATTCCTCAATAAGATTGACATCTTTATGAGGTGAGATCAGAAACCCATACCCCAGGTTGTTTTCTGACTCTCTCCGACTTGCGCGGTTCTTATGTATTCGAAGATTATTGGTATAGTTTCATCCTTGATGAACTATTAGTGTTCCATTAAGGAATCGTTGCCTGGAACAGTATTACTCCGATTTTCATCGAGTTTTACTTTCCTCCCACTTACCACTGCATATAGGTATTCCTCTTACGAAAACCGCATGGTGAGCAACAATTACATTGTTCTCTTGTGATTTGTATAAGTACTATACTTTGGTTTCCCTAGGATAACCTACAATTAGGCATTTATCCAATTTGGGTTCTAGTTTGGTATCATCCAAACATATGCCTAGCATTCCCAAATCTTAAGGAATGAGAAAACCTGGTTTCTTTCCTGTTCATATCTAATATAAAGTCTTCCTAACAGATTTTTATGGAACCTTATTCAAAATAAGTTTTGCACTATCTAATGTGTATCCGTTGAAGGAAATGGTAGCTCAGAATGACTCATGATTAACCTTATCATGTCCAACAAAATTCGGTTTCTCCGTTCGGATACATCGTCAAATTGACGTGTTCCGGGAGGAGTCCTCATTGAAAGAATACTATACTCTTTCAAGTATATGAGAAACTTATTGCTTAAGTATTTTCCACCATGGCCTAACCATGACGGTTTCAATACTATAGCTGATCTGTTTGTCTACTTCGTGTCGAAACTCTTTGAATTCATCAAAAGTTTCCAATCAGTGTTTCACGAGAAACACATAACCATAACGCGATGCCACATCCGTAAAGGTCACGAAACATTCATATCCACATCTAGCCTAGCTAGATATGGGCCCACTTACGTCACTATGACTGAGGGCTAACAGATCGGTGGCACGTACACTTTTACCAAGTAAAAGGTGTTTTAGGCACTTTGCCTAATAAACTAGATTCGTAGACATTATTTGAGTAGAATCAAATCTGTCCTAGTATCCACTCTTTGAAAGTGTGGATATATGAGTCTTGTTAATTGTGTCCCTGACAACAATGCCACATATAAGTCTCAACTGATTAAATCAGTTCGAGCTATTTGTTTGTCTTGTTATACGTTTGAGATTTATTTATATTCAAAATATAAATGCTGTTATTCACATCTAATATGTTTATCTCAATATCATCTTTATAAAATAAAACACTTTAGTGTTCTAGAATATAAATGTATACTCGCAACGGGTTAAACCCTGATATAGAGATAATGTTTCTAGTCAAACTAATTACATTGTAACAATTTCCTAATTTAAGTACATACCTAAAGGGTAGTTCCTAAACTTAGATTTCTACGGTTAAAACAGCGACTGTCGTCCCATTTCCGATTCGTAGATAGATCTCAACTGAAGTCAGTATCATGTTTGTCAGCAGATTCTGCACATCAGTACATATATATGTACCACATCCAGTATCTAAAATCCAATTTTAATACTAGTAGCGAACATGTTTATGACAAACATATTTGAAGTCGGAGTCTTGCACCGTCTTCGATTCCTTCATGTCTGCCTTGTCCAAACGGCAGTCACGCTTCCAATGACCCCGTTTGCCACAATTTAAGCAGACATTTTGGGATATGTCCTATTTCTTCCCAGAAGTTTATAATGATTTTTCCTTTGCCCCTTTTCCACACCCAGAAGCCTTCGGCCAAGCCTTGGCCTTCTAGAATGTCGAAATAAGATGCGCCCTGCGCTTCTTGCCTATTACAAACTCTGGCTTTGTCTCCTTGAGTATAGCCATTAACTCTCCAAGAGTTATCTATTGCAATTTTTACTTCTAAGATCTAAGAATAGATCTATGAAGATCATTCAATTTCATTATCATACTATAAGGATCTAATCCTTAGTTCTGATTAAGAAATTAATGAGTCTATTTGGCAAGCTTAATGGATTAAGCACTAAAGTTATCATCACATGAATCTTCCAAAGATCATGCTCTACTATTTGCTTAACTCTGGGCTTAGGCCCAAGATGTTACTCTATCAAATAGAATAACTTCTCAGTTTTCAGGACTATCCTGAAGTTTTATTCCCAATTTGAAAATTAAAGTCGTTTAAATACATTTTCACCCAGGATTATGTTTTAAACACTAATCTTTCAATTATCTTGATTCCAATAGTCCAACTATCGAATCAACGATTTTAGGTACTATTTATTATAATGATTACTATAGTCTAACTATATAATCAACTATAATTTAATTGGTTAAATTCAATTATATTGATAACTATAATCCAATTATAAAATCAACTATTAATGAAATAGTTTGAATACAGTCCAACTGTTTAAATAAAACAATATTAAATATTAGTCCAACTAATATATTAATTTATATTGACGAAAAATTTGTAATGAGCGCGTATGGCAAGTATCTAAACGAATATTGCAAATTTAATACTTGCCTCCTACTACTTTTCGGCGAGCCTCTAACCCTCTGTGGAGTACTCGGGAAACCTTATTTCCTAGTGGGCTAGGATCCCCTTAAATAACACACAATCTTGACTTGGCCAACAATTGTATGATAATTAACTAGGTAGATCTCTAAGATCAATTGGATCTCATCCAATTCTTAGATCTAGTAGGTGGACATCCAAGTCCGAAACATATATCTTATATATGCCAATATATCCAATATATTCCCTAACCTTTTTCCTCTGAATCAACTAAGCCTTGGCTTTGGCACAACAAACTTAGTGATCCCAGTTAAGCGGAACCCATTGACCTTGGAAAGCTTCGTAATCAATGTCGATGGACAAGAAGTGATCTTGACTTTGGCCAATAAATCATAACTTGGACAAGACACCGATATGGAACAAAGCTTTCATGATTCAAACACATCCGCGATGGACAAATGTCTTGACTTTGGCCAACAAACCAGTGCCAGTCTTGGATCTTGAGTAAGAATCACTCAATGGAAGGAAAAAATGCTTAATATGTGTTGAGGGTTTTTCGTGTAAATTGGCAACCAATTTATTATCTTTGTTAAGGTCTCATCATTATACACCCTTAAACATGCATTCTAAACACATAATAAGGTGCGTAAGTAAATAAATATAATAATGATATGCAGATGGATATTTAAACATTGTTCCTATAACAAATCTCTCTCTTTCCTCTCTCCCGCTAACACAAGTATTACTTCTACCCAATTACATAACACTTCTAGAGAAACCTCATTTAGATTGAGGGGAATAGGTGAGAAGAGAAATACACAGAGTCAAGAGGTAATAGGCTGGACACTCAGGTCCAATTAATAAATTCTAAATTTATTACAACAATTTCCAAAATTACCCCCACCCATCTAATATCCATCCGATATGCATTATTCATACATCACAATCATGTATTCACACAAAGCATGTTATCAATCAATCTAATCCAATTAATTAATCTGAAAATTAATGACCATCCAATGTTCAAACAACGATTTGATTTTGCGCGAGTCTAACTCGTTTTACGAATAATTACTCAAAGTACGAATTCATGAATTATATTAAACTACAACATTAAATCCAATTTAATTTGTATTTAATACTAATTCTATATTTAATTCTAAATTAAATATTTACACTTTATTAATGAACCTTTACGACTTAGATTCTAAATCTAATCATTACGGGTCTCAAAGCCCGATTAACATCCCATGTTAATTTAATTAAAGTCCAATGGGCTTTCAATTAATTTCATAAGGCATGGACTTTTGGTCAATATGGGTCAAACCCAAATACCAAAGCCCATTTAAGGAATCACCCTTATTTGCCAAGAAACCAATTTAGGCCCAATTAAAATTAAATGTCCATTAAGTCATAATTGGTCTTTATGGATATGGTTTTGGGCCCAATTGGATCCAACTAATTAGCTTAAACCAAACTTGGCCCAACCAAGCCCATTAAGCCCAATTACAACTTTACAAGCCCAATTCCAAATTTGGCCCAATTAATTAAATTACCAAAATTCCAAATTTCATAATTTAATTAACCTAAAGTGTATGCCATAATTAATTAACTAAATTAACATTTCCAAAACATCAATTTACACAATTAATTATGCTTATTATCATCAAAACATGTCCAACACATTTGAATCAAAAATCAATCATTTTCCATGCATACATGCTCACGGCAATTTAGGGTTTTTATGTCCGATTCCGAATTCAATCCAATTAAATCCTAAATCAACATTTCCCAAATGATTTCAACTCATCCAATGATCAAAATCAAAAATCACCATGACATTAGGGCATCTACTAGTTTTGGCCAAGCCAACTTATTGGGGAAAACTTGATCCAATCAAATTTTTCACAAAATTGATCACAAATAACTCCAAGTCATTCATATACAAGCATGCTCAAACAATCAATTTCACTCAAACATGCTCAAATCCGATTTACCCAAATTTTACCATAATTTCAATTTCATGCTTAAAATGGCTCTGATACCATTGTTGGGTTTCTACTATAGTCCCGAGATCAATTCAAGCAAGAAATCATGTGTGAATACAACAAAGAAGCATGGCGGAATCATACTTACATTGATCGGTTATGCGATGCGAGGAACAACAAAAAATCTTCAAGCTTTAAGTCCAAGAAGCTCTCGGTTTTGGGCTCCATTTTTGTCCTCCATTTTCGGTCCTTCAAGCTCCCAGCTTGGTGTGCATTCCATGCCCACGGGTGAGTTTCCCTATCACCTTCGGAAGACTCCTAAAATGTGCTAGCACTCGGAAAAATTTGCCGTAAATTCTTCCTTTACTTCCTTCAACTCTCGACAATGTCAAAATTTAGAGAGGAAAGAAAATGGCCTAAGGCCGAAACAAAGGAAGAAAGAGAGATAGAGTTTGTGTGTTGGTTGTGAAAAGTTGTAAGATGATTTTCCAAAAATTCAAAACATATACCAAATTCCAAAAAAGGTAAATGGCATTTAAACCTCACAACCACCTCCATCACTATTCACATCGAAAGTGACTAGACATCACATCACTCAAAGTGATGTGACTTCTATCACTTGATTGACTAGTGATTTGACGCTAGATGTGACTTGTGGGCCGCACTTGAATTTGAAATGCGAGTGGGCCTGCAAACACTCCCAGGCTCGGGTTCGCTATTCCGAATTAACGAATTTTCCGTTGCGACGTAATTAAATCAAATTTAATTAAATAATTGTGCCTAGCAAAATTACTACTTACGTCGCTAACGAATTAATTCTAAATTAACTCGTTCACCCGAATTAAAATCTAATTTTAATTCCGCGTCGAAATCCAATTTCGTATAATATATCGAATATATTATTTTATCGATTAATTCCAAATTAATCGTTCTCTCTCTTTAAATAATATTTTATCCCTGATAAAATATCTTCGTAATTAATCCCAGATTAATTTTCTCTCTCTTATTAATTAATCCCAGATTAATAAAGTGCAATTCATACATCATCGATGAATCTTCGGGAAGCGACCCATGAGATCCCTGGATATGTTGGCAGTAAATCCGGTCGTCGGACTATCTGAACACGTACGTACCTAGTGCTACGTTTTTACCGATTTACAAGACATGGTTGGCTTCTACCAAAGCATCGTGCCTACCCAATTCTCCAGAAATATTCTTATAGGAATATGTGATCTATATCAGGCGTAGTATACGTAGTATTGCGTATTACGATCCAGTATCAGATGTCACGTGCAAGGCCTGGGGCTGGAATTGTGTCTGCCCCGTACGAAGCACATATCGGATCTCTGGTAACTAGTCTCTATAATCGGATAAACATGACCTAGTCATAATATCATGATAGCTGCAGCATAAAAGAGCACCAGTTTCGTATCCAACATGATCATCATCTCCACTATGACTGGAGTGATACTTCCATCTCGGCATCACACCCAATACACTACGATTCTCAATATACCCAGAAGTGGCGTACACAGAACTTGTTAAAGCCCTGGACGACCAAAACCAAAGTATATTGATTGTCGCAAGTATTAGCGGTGCAAGTCTCAAGTTAAGACCAAATACATCTACCCTGATTCGGACTTCCATAGACACATAGTGATACTACCAATGGAATTCCGAGGGGTCTATCCAGAGCAAAGCTGTTTCTGTACCATCGATAAACACAACCTCCTATTACACTTGCATGAGTATCTTATACCCAAATTTATGAGAACTATGTCGTTATGCTCCCACAACGCTCACAAGTGTAATACTAGTCTTTTACGCATTATCGATGTCCAATCTCGATAATACTCTGACTATGGATATTTAATGATTAAACCTTCGTGGATTGATACTGTCTCATATCATATAAATCCGGAACTAATCATACGGACCTTTTATCATTTATACATCTTGGTACTCTAATTATAAATGATAAAAGAGCAATTTCCTTTGTCACATAGTTGATTTGTACAACAACACCATGATCTGTACAAATAGTTATGCTATGGGTCATAATTGTCCAACATCGGGAAGCTTGGTGGTCATGAGTTTGGAGGATAGTGCTGTCGGGTAGGCCGAAGTTGATTATGTGGGTAGGTGGAGGTTTTCTGTGTGCGTTGGGTTGTTCTTTTTCCGAATCAGAAATTTTATGGAAGTCGATGAGGTTCTGGTTCTCATGCCTAAGGCGGATGCATTTGTCAGTTTCGTGGCCTTTTTACTGGTGGAGGTAACAGTATAGGTTTAGGTCAAGGTGGCGTGGCACAGGGTTTGGAAGTGGTTTAGGTTCCAAGAGACTCAGAAGTCCTTGCATTTTCAGCTCTTTAAACACCTTTGACAAAGGTCTACCAAAATTGGAGAATCACCTGTTCCACATAGGGGCGACCTTAAAAGGAGTGGGCTTGGTCCCCGAAGGTCCCCTAATGGTCTTTCTATTCTGATTGCAGAACTTTCTATCATTGGCTATGTGGGGTATGGTCAAACTGGCCACAGCGGCGGTCAAAGCTTGCAACTGCTCGGTAATCTTAGTGAGATTAGTCTCCAACTGATCCATGCGGGAACCCTCATTATCTGACTCACTCATGTTCGCTAACGGTCTTTTGACGAGTCTTTCTTCCTCTCTAACCCAACGGAAATCTATGGTGTCTCTAAAACTACTAGTTAGCATGTATGCGTGTGATGCATGAAGTATATAAAATGCGTGATTTGATCAAACAGAGTATATCCTTCTGACCATCCGATCCTCGTAAGCCCGTCAAGGTTTTCATACAAGTCGGCCCATTATCATTTTAAAGCATTCAATCATACTATTGCGAGGTGCAAACTTGTTCTAGCTGAAAAAAGCCCAACAGGTTTACACTTTCGCGATAACGTGGCTAAATAACTTCAAATGGTAAGGGGACCAAACACAAAATGGCCCATCGTCATTTTAGAAGCTTTTGGCCCAATTGTCATGAGACATAAACTCGTCCCAGTTTAAATGGCCCAACAAGCTCACATCTTATGACAAGAAGTCCAAACGACAGCATAAAAAGGATGGCTTCTATAGGTCATACAACTATTATTCACATGCAGGTTTATAGGAGTATAGACAAAGGCTCTCGCCGGTGAAGGATTGCCCACAACTAGGTCTCCCCACTCAAGGGTTCGAGCGACCAAGTGAGCGCACTTTTTTTTATACCCTAAAGTATGTGCCAACGAGTGATGATACATGAATGACTGTCAAATGGATTTCTTATTGAAGATTCCCCAGAGGGAGGGTGGAGCGAACTCTCTTAAATACCCTTGCCTCTTAGGCTCTTATCGCCTTGGTGACAGGAATAAAAAATAGGTCCTCCAAATTAGTTTATCTCGGTAAGCTTCGAGTAAATGATTATCTAGATGCCTTCACAGCTTTTCCTTATAGAAAGGTAGTGAATGAAGGAAGACACTAAACCATTACCTAGCTCTAATAGTGCCTTTGATTAAACCCCTTGGTCCTAACCCACTTGTAGACATGGTTAACTAAAGCAAAAATCACAAACATTACAAGACATTATTTCGGGGCCGATTCTCTATCCCCAGTGGAGTCGCCAGACTGTAGGACATAGAAATCGGCGATGCTATCCTGGGCTCGTGGCTCGGTCGGGAGTACGGATTAGCCCGCGGGGGACTAAACCGGAGAAATAAAATGGAGTCACCACCCAGTGTGAATTGGGAAATAATTTAAGGATGCACTCACCCCTCGCAAGGGAAGACCTCAAACCGTTGGGCTCGGAATGGTCCCTTACTCATGCCTCTGTAATGAACGGATTTAAGCGATAATATAACCAAGTCTATGCAACATACATACGCAAGAATAACCTATATCTAAATTTGCATACAACCATATCTAAGTTTGCATACAACCTATAACTAAGTTTGCATAAATAGGAGTATAATCTATATCTAAGTTTGCATGCATAAAAGTAAGTCGACATAACGGTAAGCACACAATTTCATGAACATATTAAATAAATAAATACGGAAAGATAAATAAACAATAACGGTAAAAGCATAAATATTAAAGAGAGATAACTAAGCATATGATGGGGAAAGGAATAACTAAGGTGATGAACATGTATAAAACATGATGAAGGAATCTGTCCAGTGCGTGCGCGTTCGTGTAGCATTCGTAAACGCGTTCGAACGGTAAAAAAAATTCACACGTTCGAGTAGCGTTTGATAACGCATTCGAACGGGCTGAGGCAGAATGCATACATTCGTGTGGCGTTTGATAACGCGTTCGAACGGGAACATAAAAATGACATCTACAATAACATAAACACATGCACGAGTGTTTTCCCAAGCGGTACGTGGAGTTTTATCCCAAGTACAGACCATACTACCGTCCATTCAAATTCGGCTACGGAATTTACGTCTGGGTTTCCATCCGATATACCACGAGGGATAACATAAAATCATTCATCCAACAACAATAACATACATGAACCAACAATATACATGCGAAGAAATACTAAAAAATAATTGACAAAGATGGACGCGAGTAAATAAAAGGGTGCCCTCAGGTCTTACCTTTTCAGTCGCCTCTTGGAAGTGCGTTACACGGCCGTCGGAAGGGTTAATGCTCCGCAACTCCTCCGGTTCACTGGTTTAATGTTTTCCTTCGTCACCTCACTATTTTGGGCTGTTGTTTTCTCTATTTTGGGCTACTATTTTTGCTGTTTTGGGGTTCACGTGTCCCTTATCTTTTACCGTGTGTGTGTTTAAGGTTGTTTTTGTGCGTGGGTTATATGTGTCAAAAGGTGGTGTGTGTGTGTAGGACACAAAAATCGGCGACGCTGTTCCAGGCTCGCGGCCCGGTTGGGAGTACAGAGTAGCCCACGGGGGAACTAAACCGGAGAAATAACATGGAGTCACCACCCAGTGAGAACTGGGAAAATGATTTAAGGCCGCACTTACCCCTCACAAGGGAAGACCTCAAACTGTTGGGTTCGGAATGATCCCTTACTTATGCCACTTGTAATGAATGGATTTTTGCAATAATCTAACCAAGTCTACGCAAAAATAACCTACATCTAAGTTTGCATATAACCTATATCTAAGTTTGCATATAACCTATATCTAAGTTTGCATGCATAAAAGTAACTCGAAATAACGGCAAGCACGCAATCTCATGAACATATTGAATTATTAAAGCAAAAAATAAATAACAACCTAAACATAAACATAAATTAAACTCCTAATGCGAAAGAAATAACTAATCATGCTTGGAAATAACCAACTAAATCATGCATAAAAATAGATAACATACTAAACGATTAAATCATGCTTAGAAAAATAAATAACATACTAAATGACTAAATCATGCTTAGAAAAATAAATAACATACTAAACGACTAAATCATGCATAAACATTAGGTTGGATGAAACAAAATATGTGTGTCTCTCAAGTGGTACG
The DNA here is from genome assembly GCA_019454045.1 of Zanthoxylum bungeanum. Lineage (NCBI taxonomy): Eukaryota > Viridiplantae > Streptophyta > Magnoliopsida > Sapindales > Rutaceae > Zanthoxylum > Zanthoxylum bungeanum. The sequence continues at coordinate 53,497 of SKCR01031916.1, forward strand.
TGGAGTTGTTTCCCAATTACAAACCGCACTACCGTCCATTCGGATTCTGCTACGGAATTTACGTCTGGGTTTCTATCCGATATACCACGAGAGATAACACATATTTCCTTCATCCCATGGTCATAGCATACACCAATCAACAATACTCATGCGAAGTAAAATAAGAAGATAAATAAAAAATAAAGGAGAATAAATAAAAAGGGTGCCCTCAGGTCTAACCTCTTAAGTCGTCTATTGGAAGTGCGCTACGCGGTTTTCGGAAGGGTTAATGCTCCGCAACTTTTTCGATTTACTGGTTCACTATTTTCGGTCGTTGCCTCGCTGTTTTGGGCTGCTGTTTTCTCTGTTTTCTTCACTGTTTTTGATGATTTTTGCTGCTGTTTTAGGTGATTGTTTAGGGGGCTGTTTTGGGTTATTTTAGGACTGTTTTAGGGATGATTTGGTCTCGGTTAAAGGCTTAGTTTTGGTCTCGGTTTTAGGGTAATTTATTGATGTTTGAATCGGTCAGGTAGTGCGTGTGTTGCTGCACTTGTGAGGGTTGGGGGGCTGGTTTATTGTGTCAAAAGGTGGTGTGTGCGTGGGCTGTGAAGAAGTAGCGTGTGTACCTAGTGAGGAGGCATGTGTGCTTTGATAGGGGGTGTAGATTGTAGCTTGGGACGTGTCTCATGTGGCTGTGAGGTGTGCTGAATGTGGCTGTGTCAATGAATGATAGAGTCGAGTGTCGAGAGAAGAGAGTGACCACGTGAGTATTTAGGGTTTATTATTTTTGTGTGGTGTCTGTTTATGGGTAGCTTTAGTATGGGGCTGGTGCATTGTAGTTTTCGAAGTGAGAGGCAATAGAGTGAGGGTTAGAGAGGCTAGAGAGAGAGAGAGAGTTGTGATGAGGCCGTGAATGTGCTCTTAGCAAGGGAGAAGAAAGGAGGGGCGTGAATGAGCTAGGGTGTGAAAGGTAGTTTAAGCTTCTTTTTATAGGCAAGGGTTGGGGTTTACCTTATTTGAATAGGGAAAGAATATTGTGTAATTATTGAGGGATAGTTTAATTAGTGTGCTATAAGGAAAAATCTATCTAATTAGGGATGTGATTCGATTTGATCTCTTTTAATTAGGAATATGATTTAATTTGATTTGATTTGATTTCTTTAATTTGGGAAGGTGATTTGTCTTGATTTTAGCATGTGTTTAATGTGTGATTTTTTTATTTTGGAAGGAGGTGGGAGTTGCTTTAGGTAATTTGGGCGTGTGGTTGGTTTGTTTTGGTGGGCTTGGTGTATGGTTTGGTGATGTATGGGCTTGGTGTGTGACTTATGAGGGTTTTGGGCTAAGGATAAGTTTAAAACAGAGGCCTAGCGAGCAAACCCGAAGCTAAGCAAACGAATTAAATCCAACAGGATGTCAATTTCTGACTCTTCCCTTCCGACGTCCGTATCCCGCGACTTCCACAACTTAGATGGTAGTGCCTCCATGTGAGACTCATCATCGGGGCTTATATGTAAGAAAATACAGTGCCTACAGTCGCCCCCACTTTGATGGGACTTGTACAGTGTGTGACAATGACAATCCTATCAAAGTTATGCAATGCATTTTTACTTACCTGGCTCGCCAGCTGCCACCTGACTTTCCTGTTTCGAACTGAGTTGATGATGCAGTGGGCCTCGACCCTGGGACGCATCCGGAAACTGCAACTGATGTGTGGGCCCCTGACCCTGGGACACATCCTAAAACTGATGATGTAGTGGGCCCTCGACCCTGGGACGCATCCCGAAACTACAACTGATGATGCAGTGGGTCATCGATTCTGGGACGCATCCCAGAACTGCAACTGACAACGGGGACCTCGACCCTGGGACGCATCCCAATACCACTGACAATGTGGGCCCTAGACCTTGGGACGCATCCCAAAACTGATGATGTAGTGGGTCCTCGACCCTGGGACTCATCCCGGAACTATAACTTATGATGCAGTGGGTCCTCGACCCTGGGACGCATCCTAGAACTGCAACTGATAACGGGGGCCTCGAACCTAGGATGCATCCCAATACCGCTGACAATATGGGCCCTCGACCCTAGGACGCATCCCAAAACTGATGATGTAGTGGGTCCTCGACCTTGGGACTCATCCCAAAAACTATTGATGTGGGCCTTGCCCCCAAGCTGATGCTGATGTGGGCCTCGCCCCCAAACTGATACTGATATGGGCCTCACCCCCAAATTGATACTGATGTGGGACTCGCCCCCAAATTGATACTGATGTGGGCCTCGCCCCCAGCTGATACTGATGTGGGCCTCGCCCCAAACTGATACTAATGTGGGCTTCGCCCGTACACTGATACTAATGTTGATGTTGCATATCAACTTGTTGTATTGCCTCTCACGAGATAATCCTGATAGTCAAACATATTTTCGTCCTCAAAGGATGCTTCGTGTCGAAACCAGAGAACCTTCAAAGTACTTGATACACTCAAATCCGACCGTCTGAGCGAGTGATCTGAACTAGACTCTCAGTGTGTGTGTGCCAAGTTTCTTTTGCAGCTTAGTCCTTAAGTAAGCTAATTTGATGATCTTGTCTCGGAGAGTTGGATCAGTGGGTCTAACAAACTGAGATGTCTTGATCATACTCTGTGATTACTTCCTCGTACTCAACATGATATGGCTTTCTTCTTCTTTTTTTTCTTTTGTCTCTTTCTTTTCTTTCTTTTCAATTTGACCTTTCTTTTTCTTTTTTCTTTTTTTCTTTTTCTCTTTTCTTTCTTTCTCTTTTTTCGACACACCTACCATTTAAGGTAGCATTTCTCCTCATGGTGGTCCTACTACTCACCCATGGGTAGCTTCACGTTGTAGGACAAAGAAATCGGCGATGATGTTCCAGGTTCGCAGCCCGGTCGGGAGTACGGAGTAGCCCGCGAGGGACTAAACCGGAGAAATAAAGGAGTCACCACCCGGTGTGAACCGAGAAATGATTTAAGGCCGCACTCACCCCTCGCAAGGGAAGACCTCAAACCGTTGGGTTCGGAATGGTCCCCTACTTATGTCGTTTGTAATGAATGGATTTGTGCAATATTAACCAAGTCTACTCAACATACATTTTGTTCAAAGTAGTCTAAATTCTTATAAGGCCTAAATCTAGGTTTGCATGCTTCAAAAGTAAACTTTCATTACGACAAACATTCAGCATCACACAAAAGCATATTAAATAAAATACGATTTAGACATGATGTAAATCAAACTCCTATTGCGAAATAAAGTAATTAAGTTATGCTAAACATAAAACAACATTCTAATGGCCTAATCATGCTCAAATACAAGTTGGTGAAATGAAATACATGAATCCTTCAAGTGGTACGGGGCATTGTATCCCGAGTGCAAACCATAATACCGTCCTTTCGGATTCGGCTATGGAATTTATGTCCGGGTTTCCATCCAATATACCACAAGAAAGAACACATATTCCATTCACCCGAAATCACATCATATACTAAGTCATAGTTCTCATGCGAGGAAAAGTAAGTTACATGATTTTCTAAGTTACCAATTTACACAAATTAAATTAGATAACATGCTAATTACTTATTCATGCTAGATACCATAAAATACATTTTCTAAATCATTATTTCATGTGAATAAATTCCAACAACATGTTAAACTAATTATTCATGCTAAACAAATTTCCTAAGTCATTATTTCATGTGAACAAATCCCAACAACATGCTAATCTAATTATTCATGCTAAACATTATAAAACACATTTCCTAAATCATTATTTCATGTGAATAAATTCCATAATATAAACCCTCAGGTCTAACCTTTTGTGTCGTTTTTCGGAGGTGCGTTATACGGCCATCGGAGAGGCTAAGACACCGTGATCTCACCGGTTCGCTATTTTGAAGTTTTTACTCGTTGTTTCGCTATTTTGTCCGCTGTTTCCACTTCGTTTCGCTGCGATTCAGGTCACCACACTTTGCTCACTGGTTTGCAGTGAATTAAGGGCTATTTTGGTGATGGTTTGGGCGTGAATATGGAGGGCTAAACTGGGCAGAATGTGTGCTGGTTCCAGGGGCTAAATATGGTCAGTTTATGCGTGAATATTAGGGCTGAATGAGGGCTGTTTGTGAGTTGATTCCAGGGCTGAATAGGGGCTGTTTGTGCGTGAGTTCTAGGGGTGAATAAGGGTTGATCTGTGTGTGAATATTGGAGCTGAATGAGGGCTGTTTTGGATGTGTTTGAGAGGCAGTAAGGGGCGTGACTTTCAGGTCAATAATAAGGCAGTTAGATGCGCTGAACTGAGCAGAATAGGGATGGTTTTGGCGTGAGTTATAAGGCTGAAATGGGAGACAATGTGCGTTGATGATGAAGGGCTAAATGGAAATAGTATGGATGATGGGCTTTGGCGTGAACAATGGGGACTAGGAGGGCTGAGTTGGATGCTTTGGCGTGAACAATGGCAGTGAAAGATGGCTTTGTATGCACTGATTGAAGGCAGTGAGTTGCTTGAAAGGTAGGCAGTGAGTTGCTTGAAGTGTAGGCAGTGAGGATGTTGAGCTGATTGGAGGCAGTGAAAGGAGGCTTGGGCGTGACTTCTTTCTAGGGGGAATAAGGGGCTGTTTTGATCTCCAAAATGATTAAGTGTTTGGTTAATGTCTGCTAGGTGTTTCAAGGCAGAAAATGAGAGTTTATATAGGCAAATAAGTGAGTATTAATTAGGTAGGCCAAGGGTAATTAATTTGATACATTGACTTTGTTGAAACATGGAGGAAAGGTTGATGATAATTGTGATTCTTTGTTGAAAATACATGAAAGGTGATGGAAAATGAAGAAAAGGAGATAGGATGGTGATGGGCGTGGGGTGTGATGGCTTAAATGGTGTGGGGTTGATCAATTAATAGCTTGGAAAATTGGTGTCAAGGTAAAAATGAAGTCAAAGGTGTAAAACAAGTTTGGTAAAAAGGTGAATCTTGTTTGAATAGTGCATGGAGGGGTGAATTTGATGGCATGGGCGTGGGCTTCTTGGTTGGTGGGCTTGGTGTTTGATTTGTTTTGGTTTCATGGGCTTTGGATGTGGGTTTAGGTGTTCATGTGGGCTTAGAGTGGTTTGTAGGGATTTCGGGCCAAAGATATACCTCGAAATGAAGATTCAACAAGCGAACTCCGAGCGAACACAACGAATTAAAACCAATGATATGTCAATCCTTAACTTCTCCTTTCCGACGACCGTTTTCCGCGACTTCCACGACTTAAAGGTAGTGCCTCCTTACAAGACTCATCATCGGGCTTGGTATGCAAAAATGCAATGCCTACAGTCGCCCCCACTTTGATGAGACTTGTTCAGTGTGTGACAATGACAATCCTATCAAAGTATGTGCAATGCATTTTTTACTTACCTGGCTCGCCAGTTGCCGCATGGTCTGCCTGCTGTGTTGAGTTGATGGTGCTAAGCCTCGTACCTAGGGCGTCGCGGTTGCATCTCCGTACCTAGAGTGCCGCAGTGATGATGCTAACCCCGTACCTAGGGTGTCGCAGTGACGTCTCCGTACCTAGAGAGCCACAGATGTCTGAATGCTAACCTCGTACCTAGGGTGTCGCAGTGACGCCTCCGTACCTAGAAAGCCACAGATGTCTGAATGCTAACCTCGTACCTAAGGTGTCGCAGTGACGTCTCCGTACCTAGAGAGCCACAGATGTCTGAATGCTAACCCCGTACCTAGGGTGTCGCAGTGACGCCTCCATACCTAGAGAGCCACAGATGATCTGATTGTGCCGTACCTGGCGCGCTAAACCTCATACCCAAGGTGTTATTGACCCAGATGGCTTCTATTGCTGCTTCAGCTGCTGCAATTAACCCGCATTTGTTGTTTATTTGGTAACAGTATCTTGCTTGGAAGATTTCCAGCTCACTGTACCGTTATTCAAACTGTATAGTACCGTTTGCGACTTTTAGTCGTCTTTATCGGTTATAGGAAACTTGCTACACTGACCCCAGTCACTTCAAGTTCTCCTTCTCCATAGACTAAGACATCATCCTTAGTTCTCTAAGATACTAAAGGATGTTCTTAACATCAATCCAGTGACTATCACTCGGATTAGCTTGTTTGTGAATCCATATGCTCAAAGCGTATGATACACCAGGTCTTGTACATTTTTTTTAATGTACAGTTCCAAGGAGAGTATTTCGAAAGCCAAGCTTTCGCCGATATTTATTTTATGGGAATATCATTTCCTAGAAATGACGTATTATCATTATTTTATAGGACGCCACTGTCAGTGCGCTCCACTCCCACTAACCCTCTTATTTACACAAGAATCATTTTCGTTTTGAATTAAATCATACACCATCATGATTATATCAAAACGATAATTCCAAGAACCTAATGCTTGCTTCAATCCAATCATGGATCGAATAACAAGCATTATCTAAATGGATTTACCGTAGCAACAGGTAAAAGGTTGAATTGTAATCAACACAATGTTGATAACGATACCTTTCCGTTAAAGCCTAGCTTTATATGTTGGTATGTCGCCATCCATGTATGTCTTCCTAGAAGACTTTTAAGTACCAATAGGCACAATACCTTGTGGTACATCAACTAGTATCCAAACTGGTTGATTTACATGGAATTCATTTCGGATTATCTGGCACTTTGCCATAATAGGGAGTCGATACCTTGTATCACTTCCTTATACGTAGTCAATTGGTATCCCTCAATAAGATAGACATATTTATGAGGTGAGATCAGAAACCTATACCCCAGGTTGTTTTCTGACTCTCGCCGACTTACGCGGTTCTTGTGTATACGAAGATTAATAGTAATAGTTTCATCCTTGATGAACTATTTGTGTTCCATTAGGATTCGGTGCCTTGAACAGTATTACTCCGATTTTCATCAAGTTATACTATCCTCCCACTTACCACTGCATATCGGTATTCCTCTTAGGAAAACCGCATGGTGAGCAACAATCTAATTGTTCTCTTGTGAGGCGTATAAGTACAATACTTATGGTATCCCTAGGATGACCTAAAATTGGCACTTGTCCTATTTGGGTTTAAAGCTTATCCGTTGAAGGAAATGGTAGCTCAGAGCGACTCGTGATTAACCTTATCATGTCTAACAAAATTCGGTTAATCCGTTCGGACACACCGTCAAACTGACGTGTTCCGGGAGGAGTCCTCATTGAAAGAATGTTATACTTTTTCAAGTATACTAGAAACTTATTGCTTAAGTATTTTCCATTACGGTCTTACCGTGACGGTTTCATACTTTAGCCGATCTGTTTGTCTATTTCGTGTCGAAACTGTGAAAGTTTCCGATTTGTGTTTCAAAAGAAACACATAACCATACGCGATGCCACATCCGTACAATCACTAAATATTCATATCCATATCTAGGCTAACTAGACATGGGTCCACTTTCTTCACTATGAAGTAGGGCTAACAGATCGGTGGCATTTACACTTTTACCAAGTAAATAGTGTTTTAGGCAATTTGCCCAAATAGACTAGATTCGTAGACTTTATTTGAATGGAATCAAATCAGTCCTGATACCCGCTCTTCAAAAGTGCGGATATACGACTCTTGTTTAGTAGTGTCCCTGACAACTATGCCACAATTAATTTTCTTAACTGATCAAATCAATTTGAGCTATTTATTTGTCATGTTATATATTTGAGATATTATTTATATTCAAAATATAAATGCTGTTATTCACATCTTATGTGATTATCTCAATATCATCTTTATATAATGAAACACTTTAGTGTTCTAGAATATAAAGGTACACCCTCAACGGGTTAAACACTGATATAAAGATAATGTTCCTAGTCAAACTAGTTACATTATAACAGTTTCCAATTTTAGGTACACACCCGAGGGTAGTTCCTAAACCTAGGTATCTACGGTTAAAACAGCGACTTTCGTCCCGTTTACAATTCGTAGATAAATCTTAATTGAAGTCAGTATCCTGTTCAAAACAGATTCTGAACATCAATATATATATTTTATGTACCATACTAAGTACCTAAAATCTAATTTTAATACTAGCTATGAACATAATTATGACAATCATTTTTGAAGTCAGAGTCTTGCTCGTCTTCAATTCCTCCTTGGGATATGTCCTTTTATCTTCCTAGAAGATTATAATGATTTTGCCTTTGCCTTTTCAGTATTCTGGTATCCTTTGGCCAAGCCTCGGGTTTCTAGAATATTATAGTAAGGTGTGTCTTGCACTACTTGCCTAATTGCAAACTTTGACTTTGTCTCCTTGAGAATAGTCATTGATTCTCCAAGAATTATTTATTACAATTTTAAAAGTACTTCTAAGATCTAATCTTTGAATATCCTTCAATTTCAATATCATACTTTAAGAATCTAATCTTTAGTTCTGATAAAGAAATTAAGGAGTCTATATGACAAGTATTATGGATTAAGCACTAAAGTTATCATTACATGAATATTCCAAATATCATGTTCCACTTATTTGCTTAACTCCGGGCTTAGGCTTAATATATTATTTTATCAAATAAAATAACTAATTATTTTTCCAATACCATCTTGAAATTTATTCCCAATTTGAAAATTAAAGTCGTTTAAATACATTTTCACCCAGGATTATGTCTTAAACACTAATCTTTGATTTATATCTTGATTCTAATAGTCCAACTATTTAATCAACGATTTGTGGTACTATTTATTATAATGATTATAATAGTCCAACTATATAATCAAATATAATTTAAATTAATTAACCTCAATTACATTGATTACTATAATCCAATTATAAAATCAACTGTAAACTGAAATTAATTAATTCAAATATATTGATTAATATAATCCAATTATATATAATCAACTATAATACAGTCCAACTGTTTATTAAAACAACAAATTAAATATTAGTCCAACTAACATTTAATCTAACGACGAAATAATTTGAATGAGCGCGTATGGCGAGTAATTGAACGAGTATTGCAAATTCAATTCTTGCCTCCCACTATTTTTCGGCGAGCCTCTAACCTCTGTCGAGTACTCGGGAAACCGTGTTTCCTAGTGGGCTAGGATCCCGTTAAATATCACACAATCTTGACTTTGGCCAACAAATTGTATGATAATTAACTAGGTAGATCTCGAAGATCAATTGGATCCCATCCAATTCCTAGATCCAGTAGGCGGATATCCAAATCCTAAACATATATCTTATATCTGCCAATACATCCAATATGTTACCTAACCTTTTCCTCTGAATCAACTAAGCCTTGGCTTTGGCACAACAAACCTAGTGATCCCAGTCAAGGGTGACCCATTGACCATGGAAAGCTTCGTAATCAATGTCGAGTGACAAGAAGTGATCTTGACTTTGGCCAACAAACCACAACTTGGACAAGACACCGATATGGAACAAAGCCTTCGTGATTCAAACACATCTTCGACGGACAAAGGGCTTGACTTTGGCCAACAACCCAATGCCAATCTCGGATCTTGAGTAAGAATCACTCAATGGAAGGAAAAACATTTGATATTAAGTGAGGGTTTTTCGCGTGCAATTGGCTACCAATTTATTATCTTTGTTAAGGTCTCATCATCATACACCCTTAAACATGCATTCTAAACACATAATAAAGCGCATATGAAATAAAATAATAATGATATGCGGATGGATACTTTACATTGATCCTAGATCAAATCTCTCATTTTCTCTCTCCAAGCTAGCACATGTATTTACTTCTACCCGTTACACTACACTTCTAAAGAAACCTCATTTACATTGAGGGGAATTGGTGAGAAGAGAATACAAAGAGTGTAGAGGTGATAAGGCTGGACACGCAGGTCCAATTAATAAATCAAATTTATTACAATTTCCAAAATTGTCCCACCCGACTAATATCCATCCGATATACATTATTCATGCATCGCAACCATGTATTCATACAAGCATGTTATCAATCAATCTAATCCAATTAATTAATCTGATAATTAGTGATCATCCAATGTTCAAACAACGATTTGATTTTTGCTCGAGTCAAACTCGTTTTGCGAATAAGTACTCAAAGTACGAATTCTTGAATTAAATTAAACTACATTATTAAATCCAATTTAATACGCATTTAATTCTAATTCACTATTTAATTCCAAATTAAATATTACACATTTATTAACGAACCTTTACGACTTAAATTCCAAATTTAATCGCAATGGGTCTCAAAGCCCAATTAACATCTAATGTTTATTTAATTAAAGTCCAATGGGCTTTTAATTAATTTCTATAAGGCGTGGACTTTTGGTCAACTCGGGTCAAACCGAATAACCAAAATCCAATCCGGGAGTTACCCCATAAGCCTTTAAATTAATTTTGGCCCATTATGCCCAATTAAATAATTAAGGTCCATTAAGTCATAATTGGACCTTTTGGATGCGGTTTTGGGCCCAATTGGATCCAACCAAATTGGCCTAAACCTAACTTGGTACAACCAAGCCCAAAAGCCCAATTACAACCTATAAGGCCCAATTTCCAAAATAAGCCCAATTAATTAACTTATAAAATTCCAAATTCCATAATTAATTAACCTAAGTGTAATACACAATTAATTATCCAATTAACATTTCTAAAACATCAATTAGCCTAATTAATCGTGCACTTTAACATTAAATAGTGTCCAACATAATTCTATCAAAATCAAACCCAATTTGCATGCTTAAAGTCTCGGTAATTAGGGGTTTTTCAATCCGATTCGGTTTCAATCAAATTGAATCCACAATCATCATTTCCCAAATCAATTAAACTCATCCAATGAATCAAAATACAAAAAACACAATGAATTTCATATCCAATTGAATTCGACCAAGCCTACTTTATTTGGGAAAAATGTTCCAAATCAAAATTCAATCCAATTAACTTCAAAACAACATTACCCACTTGTTTTAAGTCATCCAAGGATCAAACAAACAAAATCACCAAGAAATTTAGGGTTCTTTAATTTCGGCCAACATAAGCAATTTGGGGAAATTTGTTCCAAACACAATTTCAACAAACTCATCCAATCAATCTTAAATTAAACATACTTTAAGCATTCTCATTCATCCAATTTCACAAAATATGCTCAAAATCAAGTTTACCCAAATTTGTCACTTTAGGCCAACACAAAAAATTGGGGAAATTTGTTCCAAACACAATTTCAACAAATTGATCCAATCAATCTTAAATTCAACAATATTTAAGCATACTTAATCAATCAATTCAACCAAATCATGCTTCAATTGATTTTACCAAATTTGTCGTGCCCAAAATTTGGGGAAAATTGAATCCAATCCAATTTCATGAAATTGATCATGCACAACTTCAATTCATCAACATACAAGCATACTTAATCATCCAATTTAACCAAATCATGCTTCAATTGATTATCCCCAATTTCAAACCCTAAAATTTTCATGCTTGATAATAGCTCAAGATACCATTGTTGAGTTTCTAATATAGGTCCCAAGATCAACAAATCAAGCATAAAATTCGCATGAATACATCAAGGAATAATGGCATAAACATATACTCACAATGATTGGTTTGGATGCATCAAAGAACACAAGCCTTCTCCTCCTCTTCAAGGTCACGCCAATGGCTTCTTGATGGAGTGGACTGCACGGTTTTGGGTCATCTTCCTTCTTGAAGATTCGGCCATGGATGTCACCATCGAAGCTCCAAGCTTCAAGCTTTCCATGCTCACAAACTCACTTCCCTATCACCTTAGGATGCCTCCTAGAGTGTGCTAGCACATGGATCTTGCAACAAGATCAATAGATTCTCCATTTAATTCGGCAAAACCAGAAAAAGAGATGAAGAAATCGGTCATGGACCAAGAGAGAGAGAGATACGATTTTCTTGTTCCAAAAAACCCTAAAAAACGTGAATATGCTAGAGAGAGAGAAAGTGTAAATGCTTTTTATATTTTCCAAAATTTAATAAAAGCATTTACCACCTTTTACTTTCAAAAAGCAAAGTCAAAAGGTCAAAAGCAAAAAAGCAAAAATGCTTTTCCATCACCTATCACTTTTTACTATTCACATCAAGTCACTTTAATAAAGTGACAACATGTCAAGTCACATCACATCACTCAAAGTGACAAGTGATTTGACAATTGATGCGACTAACGATTTGAGGCTTGATGTGACTTGCGTGCCATGCTCGAATTCGAAATACGAATGCGCTTGCAATCACTCTCGGGCTCGGGTTCGCTAATTCCAAATTAACGAATTTTCCGTCGCGTCGTAATTAAATGATTACGCCTAGCGAAATCACTATTCACATCGCTAACGAATTAATTCTAAATTAATTCGTTTGCCCGAATTAAAATCCAATTTTAATTCCGCGTTGAAATCCAATTTCGTATAATATATCGAATATATTATTTTATCGATTAATTCCAAATTAATCGGTCTCTCTTTTATTAATATTTTATCCTAGATAAAATATCTCCGTATTAATCCCAGATTAATTTTCTCTCTCATCGAATTAATCCCAGATTAATTCTCTCTCTTTTAATTAATCCCAGATTAATTAAAGTGCGAGTCATACGTCATCGGTGAATCTTTGGGAAGCGACCCATGAGATCCCCGGATATGTTGGCAGTAAATACGGTTATCGGACTATCCGAATACGTACGTACCAAGTACTACGTTTATACCGATTTACAAGACAAGGTTGGCTTCTAGCAAAACGCCATGCCTACCCAATTATCCGGAAATATCCTTATAGGAATATGTGATCTATATCAAGAGTAGTATACCGAAGTATTGCGTATTTCTGTCCAGTATCGGATTGTCACGTGCAAGGCCTGGGGCTGGAATTGTGTCTGCCCCGTATGAAGCACATATCGGATGTCTGGTAACTAGTCTCTATAATCGGATATACATGACCTAGTCATAATATCCCGATAGCTCAAGCATTTAAGAGAACGAGTTCCGTATCCTACGTGACCATCATCTCCACTATGACTGGAGTGATACTTTCGTCTTGACATCACACCCAACACACTACGATTCCCAATATACCGAGTATCGGCGTACACAAACCGGTTAAAGCCCTGGACGACCTCAACTAAAGTATATTGATTGTCGTATGTATTAGCGGTGTAAGTCTCAGGTTAAGACTAAATACACCTACCCTGATTGCAGACTCCCATAGACACATAGTCATACTACCAATGGGATTCCGCGGTGGGGTCTATCCAGAGCGAAGCTGTTTCCGGTACCATCGGTAAAACACAACCTCTTATTACACTTGCATGAGTATCCTATACCCAAATATATGAGAACTATGCCGTTGTGCCCTCACAAACGCGCACAAGTGTAATACTAGTCTTTTACGTATTTATCGATGTCCAATCTCGATAATACTCTGACTATGGATATTTAATGATTTATCCTTCGTGGACTGATACTATCTCATATCATTCTCTGTCCAGGAACAAATCATAGGGACCTCTCATCATTTATATATCTAGGTGATCTAATCACAAATGATAAGAGTGCAATCTCCTTTATCACATAGTTAATTTGTACAACAACACCGTGATCTGTACAAATAGTGACGCTATGGGTCATAATTGTCCAACACATATGAGGTTCCGGGCTATGAACTTCACCATCTGCTTTGCTGTAACGTTGTGAAACGACTCGGCTTCTACCCATTTCGAAAAGTAGTCTACTGCTACTACTATGAAACGATGTTCATTCGATGTGTGCGGTTGAATTTCTCCGATCATATCAATTCCCATGCTGAGAAAGGCCACGGCTCTGACAGCCCATGCAACTCTGTGTGCGGCAAATGGTTCAAGTTACCGTGTACTTGGCAATCGTGACAATGCTTTACCAGCTTTGCGCAGTCAACTTCCATGGTCGACCAGTAAAAGCCTTATCTCACTATCTTGCGAGATAAATTCAACCCATTCATGTGCAGTCCACATACCCCGGCATGTACTTCTTCCATTGCTTTTTGAGCTTCTTCTTTTCTTAAACACTTCAGTTGAATGCCATTTACCTTTCTCTTATACAGTTCTCCCTTCAAACTCACATATTGAGAGGCCACTTCTAAATGGCTATCTTGTCTTTTCTGCTTGCTTCTTTTGGGAATTCCCCGTGTTCTAAGTATCACTGAATATCATAGTACCAGGGTTGAATACTTTTGTCAAATATACTCACGTCGTGCAGATTGAAAGGAAGAGACTCAAGCAGGTAAGGGAAATGAACGTCTTTATTATTATTAAGGAAAAGATTCAAACAAATAGACGAAGTCAATGTCCTTATTATTAATAAATGCTGGATTGCAATCAAATAAATTAGGGAAATAAACGTCTGCGGTATTGCCTTCTTCCTCAGCCTATGGTTCTTCACTGCTTTTATCCCCTATCCCAATGCAAGACGCCTGGTAGTTAGGTAGAGGGTTTCTGTACATGTTGGGTTGTTCTTTTTCTCGATCGGGTATTTTATGGGCGTCAATGAGGTTTTGGATCTCATGCCTAAGGCGGGTGCAGTTGTCAGTTTCGTGGCCTCTCCTCTGATGGAAGTGACAATATAGGCTTACGTCAAGGTTGGGTGGTATATGGTCTGGAAGTGGTTTAGGCTCTAAGGGTTCTAGGAGTCCTTGCGTCTTTAGCTTTTCAAACACTTTTGACAAAGGTCTACCAAGATTGGAGAATCACCTGTTTCTGACGGTAGCGATCTCAGCAGTAGCGGGCTTGGTCTCAGAAGACCCCCCAACAGTTTTTATATTCTGGCCATAGAACTTCCTATTCTCAGCTTTCTCCTCCTCAATGTCCATAACGGTTTCCCTAAACTTTCGGAAGTCACCAATCATAGAGGTCATCCTCCTCAGTTTGCCATAAATAGAGGGCTTAGTACCCTTGATGATCATCTTGATCTGATCCTTCTCCGAGGTTCGAGTTTGCATCTTCAAAAGCTGGCTTCTCCAGCGATCCACGTAATCCTTGAAGCTCTCCTCCGGCTTCTGTTTAGTATTCTCCAAGGCGCGAAGTGACAAGTCGATCTCCAAATCCGTGACATACTATTTCAGAAAAGCGTCTGCTAGTGCCCTCCAATCATCCATGACCTTCCTCTACATGCCATGATACCATACCACGGGTGCCCCTTCAAGCGACATCCCGAACATCTTCTGAACCTGACGCTTTGACAGGCCCACTGAGCTCATCACATAAACATACTGCCGGAGATGGACCCTCGGATCCCCGTTCCCGTTGAACTTGGCTATATCAGGTATTTTGAACTGAGCCGGCAGCTGTTCCTCAAACATCATTGCCTCATAGTCCAGCAAATCTTCATGTTTACCCATCATCTTGTGGGTAACTGATTCTACCTGATCTCGGAGTTTCTGCAATTCAGCCTGAGACCCGGCTACCCTTCCCGCGGCATACTCAGCTATGTCATAATCAAAGATATGGATATCATCACTCAATCTGTTCGAAGGGTCCTCACGCCTCTCATTCTCAGAGCCTCCCCCAGCATGGGGCACAACCATATTGGCCATAGCGGCGGTCAGAGCTTGCAACTGTTCGGTAACCTTGGTGAGACTGGTTTCCAATTGGTCCAGGCGGGATCCCTCATTGACTGACTCGCTCATGTTGGCTGACGGTCATTTGACGGGTCTCTTCCTTCTTTCCTAACCCAACGGGTATCTATGATGGCTTTTAGACACAAGGGTTAACATGATGCGTGTATGCATGAGGTGCATGAGATGCGTGCGATGTATGGAATATATAAGTCGGCCCATTGTCATTTTAAAGCATTCAATCATACTATTGCGAGGTGCGAACTTATCCCAGTTGAAAAGGCCCAACAGGTTTACACTTTTGCGATAACATGGCTAAACAACTTTAAATGATAAGGGGCCTAAACATAAAGTGGCCCATCGACATTTTAGAAGATTTTGGCCCAATTTCCATAAGGCACAGACTCATCCCAGTTTAAATGGCCCAACAAGCCCATACCTCATGACAAAAAGTCCAACTGAATCCAAATGACGATGGTCCTAAACGCAAGCATAAAGGGATAGTTTCTATTAGTCCTACAACTACAGTTCATGTGCGGGTTTATAGGGGTATAGACAAAGGCTCTCACCGGAGAAGGATTGCCCACAACTAGGACTCCCCACTCAAGGGTTCAAGCGACCAAATGAGCGCACCTTTTTTATACGCTAAAGTACGTGCCAACGAGTTAAGCTGCATGACTGACTGTCAAATGGATTTCTTATTGTAGATTCCCCAGATGGAGGGTGGAGTGAACTCTCTTAAATACCCAAGCCTCTTAGGCTCTTATCGCCTTGGTGACAGGAATAAATAACAAGTCCTCCAAATTAGTCCGTCATAGTGAGCTACGGGTAAATGATTATCTAGGTGCCTTCACAGCATTTCCTTATAGAAAGATAGTGAATGAAGGAAGATACCAAACCACTACCTAGCCTTAATAATGCCTTTGATTAAACCCATTCAACCCACAGTAGACACGGTTAACTAAAGCACAAATCACAAACATTACAAGATATTATTTCGGGGCCGATTCTCTATCCCAGTGGAGTCGCCAGACTGTAGGACACAGAAATTTGCAACGCTGTTCCAGGCTCGCGTCCCGGTTGGGAGTACGGAGTAGCCCATGGGGGAACTAAACCGGAGAAATAACATGGAGTCTCCACCCAGTGTGAACTGGGAAAATGATTTAAAGCCGCACTCACCCCTCGCAAAGGAAGACCCCAAACCGTTGGGTTCGGAATGGTCCCTTACTTATGCCACTTGTAATGAATGGATTTGTGAAATAATCTAACCAAGTCTACGCAAAAATAACCTACATCTAAGTTCGCATACAACCTATATCTAAGTTTGCATATAACCTATATCTAAGTTTGCATGCATAAAAGTAACTCGGAATAACGGCAAGCACGCAATCTCATGAACATATTGAATTATTAAAGCGAAAAATAAATAACAACCTAAACATAAACATAAATTAAACTCCTAATGCGAAAGAAATAACTAATCATGCTTGGAAATACCAACTAAATCATGCATAAAAATAGATAACATACTAAACGATTAAATCATGCTTAGAAAAATAAATAACATACTAAACGACTAAATCATGCTTAGAAAAATAAATAACATACTAAATGACTAAATCATGCATAAACATTAGGTTGGATGAAACAAAATATGTGTGTCTCTAAAGTGGTACGTGGAGTTGTTTCCTAAGTACAAACCGCACTACCGTCTATTCGGATTCGGCTACGGAATTTACTTTTGGGTTTCCATCCGATATACCACGAGAGATAACACATATTTCATTCATCCCATGGTCATAGCATACACCAATCAACAATACTCATGCCAAGTAAAATAATAAGATAAATAAAAAATAAAGGAGAATAAATAAAAAGGGTGCCCTCAGGTCTAACCTCTTAAGTCGTCTCTTGGAAGTGCGTTACGCGGTTGTCGAAAAGGTTAATGCTCCGCAAATTTTTGGATTTACTGGTTCGCTATTTTCCTTCGTTGCCTCGCTGTTTTGGGCTGCTGATTTCTCTGTTTTCTTCATTGTTTTGGATGATTTTTGCTGCTGTTTCAGGTAGTTGTTTAGGGGGTTATTTTGGGTTATTTTGATATTGTTTTAGGGATGATTTGGTCTCGATTAAAGGCTTAGTTTTGGTATCGGTTTTAGGGTAATTTATTGATGTTTGAATCGGCCAGGTAGTGCGTGTGTTGCTGCGATTGTGAGGGTTGGGGGCTCGTTTATTGTGTCAAAAGGTGGTGTGTGCGTGGGCTGTGAAGAAGCAGCGTGTGTGCCTAGTGAGGAGGCATGTGTGCTTTGATAGGGGTGAAGATTGTAGCTTGGGACGTGTGTGATTTGGCTGTGAGGGGTGCTGAACGTGGCTGTGTCAATGAATGATAGAGTCGAGTGTCGAGAGAGGAGAGTGACCGCGTGAGTATTTAGGGTTTATTGCTTTTGTGTGGTGTCGGTTTATGGGCAGCTTTAATGAGGGGCTGGTACGTTGTAGTTGTCGGAGTGAGAGGCGGGAGAGTGAGGGTTAGAGAGGCTAGAGAGATAAGGAGAGTTGTGATGAGGTCGTGAATGTGCTCTTAGCAAGGGAGAAGAAATGTGAGGCGTGAATGAGCTAGGGTGTGAATGGTAGTTTAAGCTTCTTTTTATAGGCAAGGGTTGGGGTTTACCTTATGTGTATAGGGAAAGAATATTGTGTAATTATGGAGGGATATTTTCATTAGTGTGCTATAAGGAAAAATCTATCTAATTAGGGATGTGATTTGGTTTGATTTGATTTGATCTCTTTTAATTAGGAATATGATTTAATTTGATTTGATTTGATTTCATTAATTTGGGAAGGTGATTTGTCTTGATTTTGGCATGTGTTTAATGTGTGATTTTGTTATTTTGGAAGGAGGTGGGCGTGGCTCAAGGTAATTTGGGCGTGTGGTTGGTTTGGTTTGGTGGGTTTGGTGTGTGGTTTGGTGATGTATGGGCTTGGTGTGTGACTTGCGGGGGTTTTGGGCTAAGGATAAGTTTAAAACAGAGGCCTAACGAGCGAACCTGAAGCTAAGTAAACGAATTAAATCCAACAAGGTGTCAATTTCTGACTCTTCCCTTCCGACGTCCGTATCCCGTGACTTCCACAACTTAAATGGTAGTGCCTCCATGTGAGACTCATCATCGGGGCTTATAAGCAAAAAAATGCAGTGCCTACAGTGCGTCCTTAGGGTTTTGTCACCTTTGTGTGTATGTCAAAAGGTGGTGTGTGTGTGGCCGTGAAAGAGCAACGTGTGCGCCAAGTGAGGGGACGTGTGTGCTTTGGTAAAGGGGACATTTTATTATCGGTGTGTCGCCGTGTGTGGGTTGCTGAGAAGGGTTATTCGGTTTGTTCTTTTTTATGTTTGATTGTGGAGAGGTACTATGTTCGTGTGTGAGTGGACTGTGAGCCGTTTGTAGCTGGGTGAAGAGAGGAGAAGCGTGGCTTTGACGTGTGGCTGGAAAGTGTGTTTGCGGTGCATGAGTGACTTAAGTGGTGTCGAGTGTCTTAGGGGCTTCCTTTTGTTTGTGACCGTGAGAGATTAGGTTTATTGTTTGTATTTCATGCAGAGAGAGAGATGAAGAAGGATCGGGTTGTAGAGAGAGGAAGGCTGCCGTGAAGATGCTAGGTCCTAAAGGTTTGGTTTGTGTGTCTTTTTATAAGAGTGGGTTAGGGTTGTCCTTGTATGGGTAGGAAATGGAGATTGTGTGATCATGGGGAAGATTTAATTAGTTTGTTATAAGGAAATAATTTCTTTAGTTTAGGAAGGTGATTTATTTAGTTTAGGAAATGGATTTATGGGATTTGATTTGATTTATTTAGTTTAGGCATGTGATTTGATTTGATTTATTTAATTTGGGAAGGTGATTTATTTAGATTTCAACATGTGTTTAATTATTTTGGATTGGGCTTGGAGGCTTGGGCGTGTGGCTTGGCCTTTTTGGTGGTGTGTGGGGTTTTGGGCCAAGGATGAATTTTAAAACAGAGATCCAATGAGCGAACCTGAAGCTAAGCAAACGAATTAAGTCCAACAATGTATTGATTTCTGAATTTTCCCTTCCGACGTCTGTTTCCCACGACTTCTGTAACTTATCGGGTAGTGCCTCCATATGAGACTCATCATCAGGACTTATATGCAAAAATGCAGTGCCTACAGCGGGCCAGAGAGAGACAAACAGAGAGGGAGTCTCGAAAGAGACCTAGATCAGAGGAGAGGGCTAGGCCGCAGTAGAGTGGCCCTAGTAGACAGTAGCATGTGTCAGCTCCACCTACTACACGTAGAGATATGGGTTTAGTTCAAGGAGGTCAAGATCGTAGATCGACTCAGAGTGTCATCTCTCATGAAGTTTTTTCTCCCTCGGTAGCCCAGTCAGGGCGAGGCCATCCATTATGTTTGATATGTGGGCGAACTCATTCGGGGACTTGTCGATCTGGGAGTAGAGGTAAATGGGCCATTTGAAAAGAGACTATCTGGTACTAGTAAATCGGTTTCCATCTTTCAGTGCCATTTCATCTACACCCTAGCCACAGCCTAAAAGAAGTTAAGAGAAGGAGAGCAGAGGCCAGTGAGTAGAGGACATGCAGTAAGGGGAAGGGGCCGTCAATAAGTGATCGAGAACAGGCTTCCTCCAGCAGAGTTCAAGACAAGGTGTATACCTTCACCCTCAGGAGGCACAAGCATCCAATGCAGTTGTCACAGGTACATTGTTGATTGATTATGTGCAAGCGAGAGTGTTATTGGATTCGGGTGCTACACACTCTTTTGTGGCACCGAGCTTTGTAACCCAGACGGGTAGAGACACCAAGCCTCTAGATTCCTCTATCATTATAGCTACACTAGTAGGAGGTCCCATAGAAGCTACGCGGGGTGTAAAATAGTTTTTGTAGATATTGATAGGTATACTTGTTATGTTGATTTAGTAGTATTGAGTATATTGAGTTTCGACGTCATTCTGCGGATGGATTGGTTAGCTAAGTACCATACAGTACAAAAATTATCGAGAGAAGACTGTTACACAACATATTCTCAATCAATCAGTTAAAGTTTATCAGGGGGACAAGAGCGTAGCACCTCACAATTTAATATCAGCAATGCAAGCATTTAAGCTATTTCAGAAGAGAAACATAGGTTATTTGGCATATGTGACAGATAACAGAGCGGGAAATATAGACCTTGAGCAGATTCCGATGGTGATGGAGTATCCTGATATGTTCTCAGATGAGTTACCAGGATTACCACGGGACATGGAGATTGAGTTTTGTATAGACGTTATACCAGACACTCAGCCTATATCAATTTCCCCGTAAAGAATGGCCCCTCCAGAGCTTAAAGAGTTGAAGGAGCAGTTAAAAGCCTTGTTAGATAAGGGCTTTATTCACCCCCAGTGTGTCTCCATGGGGTGCTTTGGTGTTATTTGTGAGGAAGAAGGAAGAGACACTACGATTGTGCATAGATTATCGACAACTAAATAAAGTGACGGAGATTGAGACTATTCAGAACTGGCATCAACCTAAACGTGTAATGGAGATTCATATTTTCTAGGGGTTAGCAGGGTATTATAGGAGATTCGTAGAGAATTTCTCTAGAATAGCTGCTCCGTTAAGACGATTAACTCAGAAGAATGTGAAGTTTGAATGGTCAGATGCTTGTGAAAAGAGTTTTCAGGAACTCAAACGCCGATTGACTATTGCTCCTGTTCTTGCACTTCTAGTAGGATCAAGAGGGTTTACAGTGTATTGTGATGCTTCTAGGGTGGGATTATGATGTGTGTTGATGCAGAAGGGAAAGGTGATTGTTTAGGCTTCTAGACAACTGAAGCCTTATGAACAAAATTATCCCACTCATGATTTGGAGATGGCTGCAATAATATTTACTCTGAAGATATGGCGACATTATTTATATGGTGAAAATTTTGAAATTTTCACCAATCACAAAAGCCTTAAATATATCCAAGTCAAAATGAGCTTAATTTAAGACAAAGACAATGGATAGAATGATTGAAAGATTATGATTGTTCCATTCAGTATCATCCGAGCAAAGCTAACGTTGTAGATGATGCCTTAAGCATGAAGTCTATGGGGAGTTTAGCCCATCTGCCAATTGAGAAATGGCGTCCAGCCAAGCAGATGCAGAATTATATACTGGATGGAGTGGGATTTCAAATGACAGCTCAGATAGCATTATTGGAGTAAATACAGGTCCAATCCACCCTTTATAGATGAAGTTAGAGTTACACAAGAAGCAGACCACGTAATTCGGGCTTGTGTGATTGATTTTGAGGGTAGTTGGGACCCGTATTTGCCACTTATAGAATTTGGTTATAATAATAGTTATCAAATGATTACGCCCAAAAAGTACTTGCGGTTACTTATGGTTATCGCAATATAGTTGGGGTGTCGATTCCTCAGAGAGATGGTTACAAGGAACTATTCACTTAATGAAAACGTTAACAGTAACTTATTGAAAAGATAATGGTTGACACAATTGAAGGTTTCACATCCCAAACCAACAATCGGAAGATATTCAATTCTACACATATTAAATTCTAAGTTAATCAATGTTTATTTTCTCTATGTTAACAGCACACAAAGCCATCGTTACGACTTATCTAACGTCGACAATATACCCTCAGGCAATACTGCAGTAGAATACCAAATCATAAAACAACTTTTACCAGTCACAACTGAGTTCACAAATCACAAATAGAAGAAGCATGACTGGATCTATATGCAAATTGATAAAAATAATTTATGGGTTCATGAATCGAAAAATGGTCAAGAATAATAAACATCAATTGTATTAACGTTAAAAATCATTCAAGAATCAAGAACACAATATAAGAAATCAAATACAAGAGTTCATCCTTAGTTTTTCCTAGGAGATTAGTTCTCCATGCAATAGAGAGATATAGCCTTGATAGATCGGAGAGGCGTCATGTCGGCTTTAAGTTCTTCGTTCTTCTCTCTCAATCTTGTGTTTGTGGCTCTCTTTCTCTTGTTTCTCTATATATATTTCCTCTTCTTATGTTTGGACGAGTTGGTTTATATAGAAAATTTTCCAGATGTTGGAAATATTACCAAGCCCCAAGATCAACAAGAACAAGCAAAATATATAAATACATGAATGAATAAATTGAAGTATGGCGGAATCATACTCACAATACTTGAAATGGATGCTAAGATGATGTGAAAATTCCTCCTTTGTGCAGTGAAGCTCTCGGCCAAGAAGAAAGAGGGACTCCAAGTCGAGTTTGATCCTTCCAAGCTCAAGATTAGTTTCCCATATCACCTATGTATGATCCCTTGAAGGTGCTAGCCTTTGTTGTGATTTTGAATGCACAACTTCTTCAAATCTTGCCACAAATTGAAGAAGATGGGAGCCCAAAACTGCATATAGTTTCGGCAATGTGAGAGAGAGGAGAGTTGAATGATTTTTGTTACAAAAAATCAATTTATATTATTCCATAATATTTATTAAATTAATAATAAACTTATGACACAAATCATGCAATGGCTTAGAGTGTCAAACACTCAAACCCCATGCAAAACCATTGAGTGTATTGTACCTATCATCACCATGCAATGTATTAACAATTAAATAATGCTAAAATGACATGTGTCATGTGGGCCCCCACACAACCCAAATGAAAGTGGGCCCACGCGCACTCACGCGTTCGGGTTCGATATTTCCGAAATACCGAACTTACGTCGCGACGTTAATTAAATCGATTTAAATAAATAATTGCGCCTAGCGAAATTATTATTTACGTCGCTAACGAATTAATTCTAAATTAACTCGTTTGCCCGAATTAAAATCTAATTTTAATTTCAAGTCGAAATCGAATTTCGATTATATTATATCGATATAATAATTTTACGATTAATTCCAAATTAATCGTTCTCTCTCTTGTATAGTACTTTATCCAAGATAAAGTCTCTCCGTAATTAATCCAAGATTAATCGAGTTTGAATCATACGTCATTGGTGAATCTTCGGGAAGCGACCCAAGAGATCTCTGGATATGTTGGCAGTAAATACGGCCGTCAGATTATCTGAATACGTACGTACCAAGTACTACGTTTTTACCGATTTAACAAGACAAGGTTAGCCTCTAGCAAAACGCCATGCCTACCCAATTCTCCAAATATTCTTATTGGAATATAAGATCTATCACAGGCGTAGTATACCGTAGTATAGTGTATATCGAACCAGTATCGGATGATCACATGTAAGGCCTGGGGCTGGAGATGTGTCTGCCCCGTACGATACACATATCGGACATCAAGCACCAGTCTCTTTGAATCGGATAATCCTGACCTAGTCATATTATCCCGATGGTTGCAACCATTATAGAGTACTAGTTCTGTATCCCTCGCGATCATCATCTCCATATGTCTGAAGTGATACTTCCATCTTGACATCACACCCAATACACTACGATTCTCGATAAATCCAGAAGAGGTGTACACAGAACCCGTTAAAGCCCTGGACCACCAAAACTAAAGTTTACCGATTGTCGTAAGTACTAGCGATGCAAGTCTCAGGTTAAGATCATATGCACCTACCCTGAAGCGGACTCCCATAGACACGCAGACATACTACCAATGGGATTCCGCGGGGTCTATCCAGAGCGAAGCTGTTTTCCGTACCATCGGTAAAACACAACCTCCTACCGCACTTGCATAAGTATCATATACTTAAATATATGAGAACTATGCCGTTGTGCCCTCACAACATGCACAAGTGCAGTACTAGTCTATTCCGCATTATCGATGTCCAATCTCGATAATACTACGACTATGGATATTTAATGATTAAACCTTATATGGATTGATACCGTCTCATATCATCACAATCCGAACTAATCATAGGGACTCTTACCATTTATATCAAAGTAAATAATTACAAAATGGTAAAACAATTTCATTCACTACATAGTTAATTTTGTACAATAATACAATATCATTTACAAAATAGTGACGCTATGGGTCATAACTGTCTAACAATCTCCCACTTGGCCTATAGCCAGTCACTCACAAGCATCTAATACCTGACTATGTATGTGTCGCTCAAAATTTTCCCGAGGAATTATTTTCATCAGCGGATCTGCAATGTTCCTCTGATGCGATCTTTTCGATCTTCACATCGCCACGATGTATGATCTCTCGAATCAGATGGAATCGTCGAAGAACATGTTTGGATCATTGATGAGACCTTGGTTCCTTAGCCTGCGCTATGGCCCCGCTATTGTCACAATACAATAAAACGGGCTCAGCTGCTAATGGAACTACTCCTAATCCAACTAGGAATTTTCGTTTCCAAACCGCTTCCTTTGCTGCTTCAGCTGCTGCAATGTACTCCGCTTCAGTTGTTGAATCGGCAACAGTATCTTGCTTGGAAGATTTCCAGCTCACTGCTCCGTTATTCAAGCAAAATATGTACCCGGTTTGCGACTTGAAGTCGTCTCTGTCGGTTTGGAAACTTGCATCGGTATACCCAGATACCTCAAGTTCTCCATCTCCATAGATTAAGAAAACATCCTTAGTTCTCTTAAGATACCTAAGGATACTCTTAGCCGCCATCCAGTGATCCTTTCCTGGATCGGCCTGATATCGACTACACATGCTCAAAGCATAGGACACATCAGGTCGTGTACATATCATGGCATACATGATCGATCCAACTGCCGAGGCGAACGGAGTCCGACTCATGTTGTCTCTCTCATCTTGTGTTTTAGGACACATGTCCCTAGATAGATAGACGCCATGTGATGTTGGCAACAGTCCCCTCTGGACTGATCCATGTTGAATCTCTTCAACACTTTATCAATATATGTACTCTGGGAGAGTCCAAGTAGCCTTCTAGATCTATCCCTGTAGATCTTTATTCCTAGAATAAAAGCTGCTTCTCCCAGATCTTTCATGGAGAATTTCAATGAAAGCCAAGCTTTCACACCGACGTTAACATGGGAATGTCATTGCCTATAAGCAATACATCATCGACAGAAAGGACAATAAAAGTCAGTGCACTCCCACTAACCTTCTTATATACACAAGGATCATCTACGTTTTGAATGAAATCATATTCTTTTATGACCTCATCAAAACGTTGGTTCCATGACCTTGATGCTTGCTTCAGTCCATAAATGGACCGATTTAACTTACAAACCTTGTTTGCAAGTCTTGGTGCGATAAAACCGTCAGGTTGTTGCATATAAACATCCTCCAACAGGTTTCCGTTAAGGAAAGCGGTTTTAACGTCCATCTGCCATATTTCGTAATCGTAATATGCAGCTATCGCAAGCATTATCCGAATGGATTTAATCATGGCAACGGGTGAGAAAGTTCGTCATAATCAACTCTAAGTGTGGACGATACCCCTTCGCTACGAGCCTAGCTTTGTACGTGGTACGTTGCCATCCATGTCGGTCTTCATGGCTTTGCCATAAAGTGGATTTGATACCTTGTATCGCTTCCTCATACGTAGCCGGTTCAGTATCCTCAATAAGATTAATATCTACATGAGGTGAGATCAGGAATCCATACCTCTCAGGTATTACCCTGACTCTCTCCGACCTACGTAGTCCTTGTGTAATTGAAGATTGTGGTTCAGTCTCATCCTGGATGGACTGTTCATGTTCCGTTCTCGATTCATTGCCAGGAACAGTATCACTTCGACTTTCATCGAGTTCTACTTTCCTCCCACTAAACACTGCATTTAGGAATTCCTTCTCAAGAAAAACCGCATGTAGAGCAACAAATACTTTGTTCTCTTGTGGGTAATAGAAGTAATATCCTTTGGTTTCCTAGGATATCCAACAAATAGGCATTTATCTGATTTGGGTTCAAGTTTGGTACCTTCCAAACGTTTGACGTATGCCCAGCAACCCCAAATCTTCAGGAATGAGAAACCTGGTTCTTTCCTGTCCATATCTCATATGGAGTCTGTTCAACAGACTTTGACGGAACCCTATTCAAAATAAGAATTGCACTTTCTAATGCATGTCCCCAGAAGGATATAGGTAGCTCAGTGCGACTCATCATCGACCTTACCATGTCAAGCAAGGTACGGTTTCTCCGTTCAGACACACCATTTAATTGTGGTGTTCCAGGAGGAGTCCATTGTGAAAGAATACCATATTCTTTCAAGTAATCTTGAAACTCATTACTTAAGTATTCGCCACCACGGTCCGACCGTAATGTCTTAATACTCTTGCCTGTTTGTTTTTCAACTTCGTGTCGAAACTCTTTGAATTTCTCAAAAGTTTCCGACTTGTGCATCATTAGATACACATAACCATAACGCGATGCATCATCCGTAAAGGTTACGAAGTATCGATATCCACCTCTAGCCTGGCTAGACATGGGCCCACAAACGTCACTATGAACGAGGGCTAACAGTTCAGTGGCGCGTTACCTTTACCACTAAAAGGTGATTTAGGCATTTTGCCTAATAAACAAGATTCGCAGACGTCATATGAATTTAGATCAAATCCGTCCAAGTACCCACTCTTCGAAAGTGTGGATATGCGAGTCTTGTTGATGTGTCCCAGACGACAATGCCAAAAATAAGTTTCTTCCTTTGGATTACTCATTTTGAGCCTTTTGTTTGTTATTTTACGTTTTGGAGATTTACTTATATTCAAAAATAAAGACCATTATTTGCATCGGCAGTGCAAATTTCTGCATCATCTTTATATAAATAACACATGGTGTTTTTAAATACAAAAGTATACCCATACTGGGTTAACAAAGATACAGAAATAATATTCCTAGTTAAACTAGGAACAAAATAACAGTCATTTAGTTTAAGTACATGCCCCGAGGGCAGTTCCAAAACAAAAGTGCCTACGGCCAAAACAGCAACAGAAGTTCCATTTCCAACTCGTAGATCTACTCCCCCGAAGCCAGTCTCCTGCTATCATGCAGATCCTGCACATCAGTACAAATATGAGAACCACAGCCAGAATCAAAAATCCAATTTTTATTAAGACTAGAAGTAGTCATATTTATCTCAATAACAAACATACCTGAGGCCGGTGCCTTGCCCGCCTGTATGTCCTCCTTGTGTCCCTTGTTCATGCGGCAGTCATGCTTCCAGTGACCTTTCTTGCCGCATTTCAGGCAAACATCTTGAGACTTGTCCCTTGGCTTCCCAGAAGCCTTTGTTGACTTGGCCTTGCCTTTGTTTCTATGCTTTTTCTTCTTAACACCCCCAGTTGCCTTTCAGAAGCTCTTTCTCTGACTCCTTGAGAATCGATAATAACTCTCCAAGAGTATCATCCGAATTCATCAATTTGTAGTTGATGACAATCTGTTTCCAAGTATCGGGTAGTGACTGTAGAAGTACATCTATAGACAGCTCAGCCTCCAAGACTATACCCATATTAGCCAATTCATCAATATCGGCTATCATTTGAGTCCCATGGACCTCAACAGAACTACCATCAGTCATACGGGAGCGAAAGATTTTCTTCACTAACTCGTACCTCGCCATCCGCTTATTAGTGCGGTGAAGATCTTGCAATCTTGTCATCATATTATAAGGATCCAAGTCCCTATTCTGGCGGCGAAAGTGTTGAGTCATTGAAGCAAGCATGATCGACTGAGCCGTGTCACAATCATCACTGTGAGTTTTCCATAACTCCAGCTCAAGTGGCTCAGTGGGCTTAGGCCCGAGAGGTTTTTATATCGTATACAGTATCCTCTCCGCCCCAAGGACTATCCTTAGGTTCATTTCCCAGTCGGCGAGTTGGTGCCCTTGAACACATTATCACCCATGATTATGTCACGGACATTTCCTTTGTTTGCCATCTTAACTACGATAATCTAATTATCTAGTTAACGATATGTGGGTACAGTCAAACTGTTACATAAAAAAAATAACATTGTATTAGTCCAACTAATGTGTAAATTTTGACGAAATAAGTTGTGTAAGCGCGCAAAGCTAAGTATCTGAACGATAATTGCAAATTCAATACTAGCCTCCCACTATTTTCTGTAGTCTCTAACCCTCTGTTGAGTACTCGGGAAATCCAATTTCCTAGTGGGCTAGGATCCCGTTAAATAACACACAACCTTGACTTTGGCCAACAAATTGTATGATATTAACTAGGTAGATCTCGAAGATCAATTGGATCCCATCCAATTCCTAGATCCGGTAGGTGGACATCTAAGTCCGAAACATATACATATGTCAATGCATCCAATACATTTTCCTAACCATTTCCTCTGAATCAACTAAGTCTTGGCTTTGGCACAACAAACCTAATGATTCCAGTTAAGCGGGACCCATTGACGAGGAAAGTTTCGTAATCAATGTCGATGGACAGAAGTGATCTTGACTTTGGCCAACAAATCACAACTTGGACAGGACACCGATGTGGAACAAAACTCTCATGATTCAAACACATCCTCAATTGACAAAGGTCTTGACTTTGGCCAACAAACCAATGCCAATTTCGGATCTTGAGAAAGAATCATTCAACGGAAGGAAAATCGATTAATATTGTTTGAGGGATTTTTCGCGTAATTGGCAACCAATTAATTTATCTTTGTTAGGTCTCATCATCATACACCCTTAAGCATGCTTCTAAAACATCATAAAGCGCGTAAAGTAAAGTAATAGCGATATACGGATGGATATGAACAACAACGTGTTCCTAGAACAAATCACTCTCTTTCCTCTCCCCGCTAGCACTATTCTACTCTTACCCAATTACATAATACAATAAGAGAAACCTCATTTAAATTGAGGGAATTAGGTGAGAAGAGAATACAAAGAGACAATAAGAGAAAGGCTGGACACGCAGGTCCAATTTATAAATTCTAAATTTACAATAATTTCTAAAATTACCCTTCCCTTCTAATATCCATCCGATATACACTATTCATACATCACATCCACATTCATTCATTCAAGGCATGTTATACAACCAATCAAATCCAATTAATTAGTCTTTAATTAGGTGACAATACAATGTTCAAACAATTGTTTGCATTTGCGCGAGTCCAACTCAATTTGAGAATAAATACTTATAGTATGAATTCACGAATTATATCGAACTACTCGTTAAATCCAATTTAAGTCGTATTCAATACTAATCCTATTATTTAATTCTAAATTAAATATTTACACTTTTATTGTGCTTTTATAACTTAGATTCCAAATCTAATACAATCGGGTCTCAAAGCCCAACTAACATCTAATGTCCGTTTAATTAAAGTCAGATGGGCTTTCAATTGATTTCTTTAGGCTTGGGTTTTGGTCAATGTATGGGTCAAACCCAATTACCAAGCCCAATAAGGAATCACCCTCATATGCCATAAAATCAATATCAAGCCCATAAGGCCCAATTAAACATAAAAGCCCATTTATTACATTTGGGCTTAAATGGTGTGATTAGGCCCATTTTGGATCCTATCCAAATGGTCCAAATCTACTTGGCCCAACCAAGCCCATTATGTCCAAATATAATAGTTTTAGGCCCAATTCAAAATTAAGCCCAACTAACCAATTTTAAAATTCCAAATTTTATAACTTAATTAATTAAAGTGTATTATCATGATTAATCCTTTAAATCATATTCCCAAAATATCAAATTAATCCATTAATCATATTTTTATCTTAAATATATGTCCAACATTATTTAATCAAAAAATCAAGTCCCTAATCCTCCATCAAGCATTCGGCCAAGGTGATTAAAATGGTTCCGATTTCGTTTTCAATCCAATCGAGTTACAAATCATCATTCCATATTGTTTCAAGTCATCTAATGTCTTAAAATTAAAAAATCATCTAGTCCATATGCTTGCTTGTATTCGGCCAAGCCTCATTTGGGTTGGAAAAATTAATCCAATTTATTTTCCATGAAATTGATGATGTATAATCTAAATAACATACATCTAAGCATATTTAATCAAGCAAACTCATCAAATCATGCTTCATACAATTTTCCCCAAATAACATCCTAATATATTTGCATGCTCTTTAAGCTCAATGATACCATTGTTGGATAAAATAATTACCAAGCCCCAAGATCAACAAGAACAAGCAAAATATATAAATACATGAATGAATAAATTGAAGTATGGCGGAATCATACTCACAATACTTGAAAATGGATGCTAAGATGATGCGAAATTCCTCCCTTGTGCAGTGAAGCTCTCGGCCAAGAAGAAAAGAGGGACTCCAAGTCGAGTTTGATCCTTCCAAGCTCAAGGATTAGTTTCCCATATCACCTATGTATGATCCCTTGAAGGTGCTAGCCTTTGTTGTGATTTTGAATGCACAACTTCTTCAAATCTTGCCACAAAAATTGAAGAAATGGAGAGCCCAAAACTGCATGTAGTTTCGGCAATGTGAGAGAGAGGAGAGTTGAATGATTTTTGTTACAAAAAATCATTTATATTTATGCCATAATATTTATTAAATTAATAATAAATTATGACACAAATCATGCAATGGCTTAGAGTGTCAAACACTCAAACTCCA
The DNA here is from genome assembly GCA_019454045.1 of Zanthoxylum bungeanum. Taxonomy (NCBI): domain Eukaryota; kingdom Viridiplantae; phylum Streptophyta; class Magnoliopsida; order Sapindales; family Rutaceae; genus Zanthoxylum; species Zanthoxylum bungeanum. The sequence goes on from SKCR01031916.1 coordinate 84,546, forward strand.
TGCAAAACCATTGAGTGTATTGTACACTATCACCATGCAATGTATTAACAATTAAATAATGCATAAAATGACATGTGTCATGTGGGCCCCACACAACCCAAATGAAAGTGGGCCCACGCGCACTCACGCGTTCGGGTTCGATATTTCCGAAATACCGAACTTACGTCGCGACGTTAATTAAATCGAATTTAAATAAATAATTGCGCCTAGCGAAATTATTATTTACGTCGCTAACGAATTAATTCTAAATTAACTCGTTTGCCCGAATTAAAATCTAATTTTAATTTCGCGTCGAAATCGAATTTCGATTATTATATCGAATATAATAATTTTACGATTAATTCCAAATTAATCGTTCTCTCTCTTGTATAGTACTTTATCCAAGATAAAGTCTCTCCGTAATTAATCCAAGATTAATCGAGTTTGAATCATACGTCATTGGTGAATCTTCGGGAAGCGACCCAAGAGATCTCTGGATATGTTGGCAGTAAATACGGCCGTCAGATTATTTGAATACGTACGTACCAAGTACTACGTTTTTACCGATTTACAAGACAAGGTTAACTTCTAGCAAAACGCCATGCCTACCCAATTCTCCAGAAATATTCTTATTGGAATATAAGATCTATAACAGGCGTAGTATACCGTAGTATAGTGTATATCGAACCAGTATCGGATGATCACATGTAAGGCCTGGGGCTGGAGATGTGTCTGCCCCGTACGATACACATATCGGACATCAAGCAACCAGTCTCTTTGAATCGGATAATCCTGACCTAGTCATATTATCCCGATGGTTGCAACCATTATAGAGTACTAGTTCTGTATCCCTCGCGATCATCATCTCCATATGTCTGAAGTGATACTTCCATCTTGACATCACACCCAATACACTACGATTCTCGATAAATCCAGAAGAGGTGTACACAGAACCCGTTAAAGCCCTGGACCACCAAAACTAAAGTTTACCGATTGTCGTAAGTACTAGCGATGCAAGTCTCAGGTTAAGATCATATGCACCTACCCTGAAGCGGACTCCCATAGACACGCAGACATACTACCAATGGGATTCCGCGGGGTCTATCCAGAGCGAAGCTGTTTTCCGTACCATCGGTAAAACACAACCTCCTACCGCACTTGGATAAGTATCCTATACATAAATATATGAGAACTATACCGTTGTGCCCTCACAACATGCACAAGTGCAGTACTAGTCTATTCCGCATTATCGATGTCCAATCTCGATAATACTACGACTAGGGATATTTAATGATTAAACCTTTATGGATTGATACCGTCTCATATCATCACAATCCGGAACTAATCATAGGGACTCTTACCATTTATATCAAAGTAAATAAATTACAAAACGGTAAAAGGCAATTTCATTACTACATAGTTAATTTTGTACAATAATACAATATCATTTACAAAATAGTGACGCTATGGGTCATAACTGTCTAACACCAGATTCATAATGCATATCAAACATGTCAAAATCAAGGTTTTGGGGCGTTCCTGGGAGTTATGGCGCTGCTGTTTGGGCGTTGGGGTGCCAAACCTGTGGGTTTCACTATGGGAGTGTACAGGCGCCACGACGCCAGTGAGTTTTACTGGTGCCGCGTACGTCATGTGCTTCTAATGCTCCCCCGCGCGTCTGATGCTTCTGATACGTTCGTTAGGCCCCGAAACATGTGTATTTGCTCCATTCTTCATGTTCTAAAGTTTCCTAATAACAAAGCACAAAATAAACTCTAATTAAGATTAAATACATGATAATTAAGCTGAGTTAGCGAGGTTCAAAGTACACTTTCATGCACTTATCATCAAGCAAGTATTCAAATGGCACCATTCGAAGCTTTGCATGGTAGGAAGTGCAGATCCCAAGTTGAATGGTTTGAAACCGGGGAGAAGAAGTTATTAAGGCCTGATTTGGTACAAGATACGGTAGAGAAAATACAACTAATCAGAGAAAGACTGGGTATGGCTCAGAGTCGCCAGAAGAGTTATGCAGACCACCGGAGATTGTACTTGGAGTTCCAGGTGAGGGGTTTTATGTTTCTAAAAGTATCTCTTTTTAAAGGAGTTATGAGATTCGACAAAAAGGGTAAGCTCAGTCCTAGGTTCATTGGGCCGTTCCAGATACTCCGGAGAGTTGGAGGGAGAACTTATGAATTGTCGCTTCTACCCAGCATGGATAGAATACACCCAATTTTCCACATGTCTATGCTACGAAAGTATCTGCATGATGAATCTCATGTATTGGAGCCCCAGACAGTTGATATCCGTCAAGACTTATCTTATTCGGAACAACCAGTAGCTATAGTAGGTAGAGACACAAAAAAGCTACGATCTCGATGGATTCCCTTAGTCAAAGTGATTTGGCAATACCATAAAGAACAAAAATCTACATGGGAACTAGAAGAAACCATGAGAGAGCAATAACCCCAACTATTCCCAGAAGAAGGTAAACTTTATATCTTTAAAAGTTTTGATTCGAGGACGAATCATTTTAGGGGGGAGAATTTGTAACGACCCAATTTTTTTTTGATAAGTTCAATTAGTTTGATATTGGAATGTTAGCGGGAGAAAATTTTGAGATGACTTAGAAACCTGCGGACCTTACTCATTTCGGGCCTAATGGGCCTATTGATAACTAATGGGCCTAAGTGTCGGCTAAAGGGGTGCCCATTTTTCTTCATTAAACCAAGCTTAATTGAAACTAAGGCCCACTAGTATAATTAAGGGATGAGGCTTAATCAAAATGTAATTATGCTTGGCTCAAATCCTTAGCTTAATTGTAGTCCAACAAACTCTAGAAAACTCTTCACGCCTCTTGAAGTGTGAAAAGAGTGAAGACAACAAATGGGGAAATTCTCCTCCTCTTGGACGTGAGCTAGAGAAGAATAAGGACGAGTGATTTCAATTTTTCTTTTACAAATTCTAAGGAAAATCAAGAGCTAACCATCACCAACAACCTAGGAAGAAAAAGAAGTAGCTTGGAGAAATCCATTAGGAAAGAAAGGATTGGAATAAAGGTAAGAAACACTTGACCCAAAATTTTGAATTGTGAGTTATGAGGTATGGTTGTTGGTAGTATGTTGTTGATTGGTAGTAATGTGATTATTGATGGTTGTTTGATTGAGAAGCTCATGTTTAGGTAATTTTTAGGTATCTCATCTTAGTTGAAACATTAAGTAAGAATGATGAGATTTTGGTGATGTTGGGATGTTGGAAGTATAGTATGATGATAAATTATATATTGTAATTGTTTCTGATTGTGTTGGAATGAGATATGGAGTTAACCATGGAAGAAATAAAAGATTGGCCCTGGAAACAGTCGCACGTCGCGACGCCGGTAGCCTAACATCGCGACGCGTAACAGGACAGAACCTCGAATTCAGACCTGATGATTTAGTGTCACGACGCGTATAAAAAGCAGAAGTCTTTGTTTTATGCAAGTCACGACGCGCTCCTTCTAGAGTCGCGATGTGCATGAGCGTGCCAACGCGTGTCATGACGCGTCATGGCATGAAAAAAATCTGCTCTCTGCCTCGACCCAGCTCAGGTAAGCGTCGCGACGCTCACACCATAGTGTCGCAACGCATGACCATTTTAGCTTGAAAATTATTTAGTCTCCCCCCACTTTATGCAAAAAGGATAGAGGACACCATAAGAGACTCGTACCAAGATAGAAACACTTATACATAGTAAGTAGAAAGGATAAGTTAACTGGACTAAAAAGATTAATTTAATTTCAAATCATATTTTACAACTCATATTCTAACGAATTTTATTCAAAATAGATACTCGACATGAGCCGCGATCCCCCTAGGCGATCTGAAGCAGAGTTGACCAAACTTCAAAATCTGTGGGTGGATGTTTTTTTAGTTGATTTATATTTACTTATGTTTGATCAAGACTTATTTTTTTAAAATGCTTTAGGGCGTTAGCCAAAATGATTTTCAGTTGTTTCTTAAATAAGAAATCTTTGAGTGACTTTAAGATTTAAAAGCTTCAGTACACCTGATTTTAGAGGCATGGGGGAAAACCCCACCTCAACTCTGACTTATGGAATTGACGAACAGAGACCATGTGCACACATAGTTCAGGGCTAGGGGGACAGCGATACATAAACGCCCCTAGACCCTAGTTTCAGGGTCAGAAAGAAGCATGGATCAGCACCACTGACTATAGTTCAGTGGCTTGGGGGACGATGATACATAACACCCCAATACCACTAGTTGGGCGTATATGGGGACGGCGATACGTAACGCCCCCATGCGTCAAGTTTTCTACAGCTCCCGAGTTTTTATGCATAAAATATTTTAGAAATAATTTTCTCAAGTTTAAAAGAAAAGAATTGGTTTCCGAACAAAGAATTTCAGAAAAGTTTTTGAGCTAAGATGGTTTTAAACAGTTATACTGATACAGTTTCTTTGATTTTGTAGTTCCACTCACTGAGTTCCATAGGACTCACTCCCCACCACTCCCTAGTTCTTTTGCAGGATCCATCTTTTGGTGAGCCACATGCAACTTTTGGAGACTCAGCTCGGGAATAAGAGTTATATTGCAGTCACTAGTTATGAGGTCCATCATTCCAGACCTGTGTTCATATAGAATGTAGTTATATGAGATCTTATTTTAATGTATGATAGACATAGGATGAGTCTGTGTATATGATAAATACTTTCAGATGTGTATATATTTCATGATTATGCATTTGTGTTAGTTTTAAGTTTGCATGTGTAACTAGTTATAAGATTGCATAGTATTAAAATAAAAGCAAGTTTACTAATGCATAAGTCAGAGGCTTAGGCAACAGTGGGTTATGTTGCATGCCGGTAGCATTCCCGTAATGGGGATGTTACAAGTGGTTAAATGATTGTGGCACAATAAAGGTGACTAAGCAGGTATTATTGAGCTTTACTATTGGGCCATACATGGATGATATCCTATGTGATGTGATACCGATGCATGCAAGACATGTTCTTTTGGGCAGGCCATGGCAGTTTGATAGGAAGGTCATACATGATGGGTTCAAGAATAAGTATTCCTTTTAGCATAAGGGAAAACCCATTACTTTATACCCACTTACACCGAAGCAAGTCCATGAAGATCAAGTCAAGTTGCAATTTGAGAGGGATAGAGGAACGAGAGTGCAAACACAGCCTTGGAGAAAACACGTGAGGGGAGTGTGACCGAACCTAGTAAGGAAATTAAGGCTAAGGCTAAGGTCGTGAGTGTTCCCAATGGGAGTGCTAGTGAACTTAAGGGGGAAACAAAAGGGCGAGTGAAAAAGAGCTTCTATACGAGTGAGAGTGAAACAAAGATTGCTTTTAAGGCTGGAAAGCTTATGCTTTTGCTAGTCTACAATGATCGATGTGTTTGTATTGCTAACATTGACCATTTGCTTCATGTGTCCATTTCATCTCTTTTACAGGAATTCAGTGATGTGCTGACAGAGGACATTTCTAGTGGACTTTCACCCATTAGAGGTATTGAGCACCAGATAGATTTCATACCTGGCGCAGTCATTCCCAACAGACCAGCCTACCAAAGTAATCCGGAGGAAACAAAGGAACTTTAAAAGCAAGTGAGGGAGTTGAGTTGATGGAGAAATGGTATGTCAGAGAAAATATAAGTCTATGTGCGGTACCAGTTCTTCTAGTTCCTAAGAATATATGTTTTACTTACTTTATTGAGTGCAAGAATGCTTGGGTTTGAATTTATTAAATAACTTTATGCAAGTGATATTGACTCTAGTACTATCTATGTTGCATGTGAAAAGTCTATCTTTAGTACATTCTACCGACATGATGGGTTTCTGTTTAGGGAGAATAGATTATGCATTCCTGTTTGTAGTATGCGTGAGTTGTTAGTTAAGAAAGCGCATGAGGGAGGTTTAATGGGGCATTTTGACATTGCTAAGACCTTAGAGGTATTGAGTGAACATTTCTATTGGCCTAAAATGCGGAGAGATAATGAGTGTTTGTGTGATAAATGCTTGATTTGTAAAAAGACTAAATCTAAGGTTATGCCTCATGGGTTGTACACACCATTGTCTGTACCTAGTGAGCCATGGATAGATGTATCAATGAACTTTATATTGGGTTTACCTAGAACTAGGCAGGGTAGGGATTCCATCTTTGTAGTGGTTGATAAGTTCAGTAAGATGACACCTTTATATCATGTCATAAGACTGATGATGCCACTAACATTGCTGACTTGTTCTTTAAAGCAGTAGTACGGCTCCATGGAATTCCACGGAGTATAGTTTCAGATCGTGATGTTAAATTCCTTAGTCACTTTTGGAAAGTTTTATGGGATAAGTTAGGAACAAAACTTTTGTATTATACTACTTGCCACCCCCAAACTGATGGGCAGACCAAAGTCGTTAATAGGACTTTAACTCAGTTATTGCGTACTATTATCACGAAGAACTTAAAAACTTGGGAGGATTATTTGCCTTTTATTGAATTTGCATATAACTGTAGCATTCATTCTTCTACATCTTATTCACCATTTGAAATTGTTTATGGTTTTCAGCCACTAACTCCATTGATTTGTTACCATTGCTAGTTGATGAGCATGCATGGTTAGATGGAAAAAGGAAAGCTGATTTGGTGAAACAGATACATGAGAAAGCAATAGAGCACATACAATGGAAGAATGAGCAATATGCTTCTTATGCAAATAAGGGAAGAAAACGTGTGGTATTTCAGCCTGGTGATTGGGTTTGGGTACACATGCACAATGAGAGATTTCATGAACAATGTAAATCCAAGCTACAACCGAGAGGGGATGGTCCATTTCAAGTCTTTGAATGGATTAATGACAATGCGTACAAGCTGGATTTACAAGGTGAGTATAATGTGTCTGCTACATTTAATGTTTCTGACTTAACTCTTTTTAATGCAGGTAAAGATTCGAGGTCGAATCTTTTTCAAGAGGGAGGGAATGACACGAATCCAGCCACTCAAGGAACATTAGATGTCACGACCAGCAATATGGTAGAGCCTTTGCAAGTGCCAGTAGGGCCAATCACACGCCAAAGAGCTAAGAAGATCAGAGACGCAATGGCGGCGCTAGCACAGAATGCCATAGTCGATTGTGACAGACAACTCCAAGGCATAATGGCAACACATGAGGGCTTCTATAAAGTGGGTCCAAAGCTATTGCACTTGACCCAAGTCATACCAGATTAACGCACCAGCAATTCGGAAGTCAAGTACCTTTTTTACGAATCAAGCTGAATTAAGTCTAACACCAAAAATTCGGCCAAGACAATAATTATTAGACTTCAAAACACATCATTGAGTCTATATACATGAAGACCACAAATTTTGGGGATGTTTTTGTCAATGAGATAATTTAAACATGGCTTTGAAAAACTTGCCACCTTTGTTGGATTTTTGTGGTTTTGTTGTTTTTCATTTTGTTGAATTTTTTTGGCAAAGTTGTTGATGACTTAGCCACCTTGTTTGACATTTTTGTTATGTTGTCTAGATTATTAAATGACTATTAAGGGCATAGCCTTTAATTAGCCATTAATTAGTCTTTAAGGGTGTTTTGGTCATTTTATGTCCATTAGATTTTCTTTCTTTGTACTATATATTGTAACTTATATTCATTAAAGAAGAACGATCACTTATTTTCGAAATTAGCTTCATCTTGAAAGCTTGGTTTTGTCCAAAATTGCTTAAGGGAGAGATTCCCCTTATTTCATGCAATCGACTTATCTAAGGCGTGACAACCTTAGTGGCGTCTCCGTGCTAGCAGAACACTATAAGAAATCATCTTAAAGGTTCTCAAAAATAAGTTCTTTGTGGGTCTTCTTTGTGGCATTGTAATGGTTTTGTTCATACAAAATCAAATTTGCGGTGCTTGAGGTTTTATCCGTTGCGAGGGGTTTGTTTGGCCTTAAACATCCAAGTGAGTTCCGCGTCACACTTCGTGTCATATTTGTCTCACCGTTCGAACAAAATTTTTCAATTTCTTCACATTCGAGTTGCATTCGTCCCAATAATTTGAGGTTACTTATGCACTTACATAAAACTTTTCTTTTCTTTTTGATTTTTTTTATGGGTTATTAAAATTACAAGTGAAATCATCGAACTAAGACTTTGGCTGCCGATGGGACAAGAATATGAACATGTGCTTGAGTTTTTCTGTTACAGGAGCATGGAATCCTGCTCTGTTCTCCTTCAAAGAACAAAAATACGCTGTAAAAAATAGCCTTATTGGTACGCACAACACAAATACGTAGCAAATTATCAATAACCATTAATCACACGACACGTGTATTGCGATACTATAAAGGTCCTCGAACAGGCCATGCTCAGCACGGAAAGCGAAAGGCGATGGAAGAAAAAGGCAGAAGCAACAACATCAACTATGATTCGAAAACGAACTGGACCATCGCCGATGGCTCTCTCGTAAATTCCATCACTTTTGAGTCCTCTCTTTCGTCTCCCATCATCAACGACGATCACTCCAACAGCAATCCTCTTATCCTGCAACCTCCCTCGCCTTATCCTTCCTCCTGCGAGATCACCGGTAAGCCCTTAATTCCTTACTTGTTTTTTCCTTCTAATTTTCAATAAAAGCAAATAAATTTGAAATTAGATATTGATCGTGGATTTAATCTTGATTTTCTTGAAAGCCATCTCTTTATGCAAAATTAGATATTGTTTACATAAATTTTTTATTTTTTATTTTTAAAAAATTATTTATTGTTTTTTGTTTAGAGTGCATTAGCGTGTAGTTCGGTGATTGAAGAGTGATTTTGATCACTAGATGGTGTTTATACCAAATTAATAATAGAAATGGAATGCTATTTTTTGTTGTTAAACGGTATAATGAGCATATGATTAACTTCTGTTGCAGTTACTTTCGCTCAAAAACACGAGGTGCGGCAGGTTTATGTTCGGAGTACTGCTCGAGTATATGAGATATACTCTGCATCTGATCTTGTTAGCAGCAATAAGTATTTGTGCACTGTTCGATGTGGTGTTGCTAAGAGAGAGGAGGAAGTGCTTTGCACCCCCCGTTTTGTAGGAGCTATGGCTCATCTGACAGGAGCTATTAAGGAATCTGATGGAAAGAAAAGCAAAAGTGACAGTAGTTTGAACACCAATGAAGATGACTGGGCTGAAGTGAAAGCTCTTGATTCTCCTCAACTTGGTAATGGAAACAGTCCTCTGTCATCAAATTTATTAGCAAAGCAAGGGGAGAGCTTGCAGGTAATTAAATTTGCACCTATGTATGTTCAAATAACCTGAGATTTTTCTCTTAATTTTATGATGTTTTACTGTTCAGATTTCATTGGGTGGGTGTGTGTTATTTTCCAGTTTCCTATTTTTTGTCTGGATAGTTGTAGTGGTGCAAAGGCACAAGATTTAACTGTGATTTATTGATACCAGTTTTTTAAAGAAGAGAATCTAAATGTCAAACAACAATAGGATAGGAATTTGACCAAAATCCCTGCCGTGGGCAGGGGAGCCGTAATTGAATTTTTTCTTATTTTTATACTGTGTTACTGATGAAAGGAATTTCCAGGATTTGTATGAGGCTACAGCAGAGATCAATGATGCAGAACCTTGCATGTCCATTACACTCAGGATGCTTTCACTTCAGCATAAAAGGTGTGTATTTGTTGATGAAATCTACGTGTTCGGAGATCCTGTTGAGCCATCAGATTCAGACAACGGATTGGGTCAGGTGGGAAACCAAGCTGGCTGTTCTCTTATGGCTATGTTTATGCCTACTCTTTTGCAGTTACCTAGAACAAGAAGTGAAGGTCAAATGCGAGTTGATCACTCAGTTAATACCAAAGAAAAACAGAAGTCCCAAGTAATTGGCTCAAATGCAACTGATTCTATTAATGCTGCAAACAAAATCCAGCATGGAGGAGATTCTGGTTCCGCTGATAAGCAGGAAGAGAAGTTGCAGGAAACAGTTAAGGCTACTGCCGTACCATCTTATATGGAGATTCCTGCACAAGTTTCATATACATGCAAGGCTGATTCATCAAGCAGTCATATTGAAAACGTTTTGGACCAGCTTGTTTCGAAAATGAGCAGAATAGAAGATTTCTTTTTCAGGTTTGAAGAACGCATGCTAAAGCCTGTAAATAGCATCGATGCAAGACTCCAGAGGGTAGAACAGAAACTTGAAGAACTCAACATGAAACCCCAGAATTCTGGATTACGATGCACAAGAATTTCCGCTCCAGAATTTTCTTGGCATGAATCAGATGAAAACTTCTTTGATGACAGTGAAAGTAATGTGGTTGAATCAGATGTGAAGGATTATATTTTATCAATTCCAGCAGATGATGTGGTTGATTCATCAAATGATAGTCAGTCTCACTCGAGTCTCTTAGGTACTGGTTCGGTTTCTTCGAATGCCTATGGCAAGGAAGACAATAATGCACTGGGAGCAACAACTGTTTCTGCAAACTATAAACCAAAACATGCTATGTCGGTTGATGATGCTTTGGCATCTGCCCTTGGTGGATTCTTGTCTTCAGTTTCAGCCGAGACTCACAAATATACTCAAGCACTTGCGACTAAAGCCCCTGATTTTTCAGTTGAAGAAGATAATACTAGTGTCCAAAAAGCTTCACCTGAAGCTGAAGGTAAAAAAACTACTGATCCCCCAATCTGTTTCAATGCAGTGGATGTCAATGAATGCACAATTGGTTCACTTTCAACTTCCTCAAATAACCCTTGTTTAGAGAGTGAGGTGGAAACGGAAAAATGTGTTGATGATCACCACTCTGAGGAAGTGGGTGAAGGGATTAATGACCTATGCCAGAATAATGAGGAAGGAAAAGATGATTCTCCCGACAGGGTCATCCACTCTATGGTTGCTCCATACAGACCCTCGGTGGAAACTGAGGACATAAAATATATTGAAGTTGGTGACAGACTGAACAATACTTCTGTTGATGAACGTGCGACTGAGAACCAATTTCTTGAAAATCAGTCTGATGATGGCTCTGGTTCTACACAGGAAGGAGCCGTTCTGAACTCTGAATATAGCATTAGTGAAGGTCAAATGCGAGTTGATCATACAGTTGATACCAAAGAAAAACAGAAGTCCCAAGTAATTGGCTCCAATGCAACTGATTCTATTCATGTTGCAAACAAAATCCAGCAGGGAGGAGATTCTGGTTCCGCTGATAAGCAGGAAGAGAAGTTTCAGGAAACAGATAAGGCTACCACCATACCATCTCATATGGAGATGCCTTCACGATTTTCATATCCAGTATGCGAGGCTGATTCATCAAGCGGTCATATTGAAAAAGTTTTGGACCAGCTTGTTTCGAAAGTGAGCAGATTAGAAGATTTCTTTTTGAGGTTTGAAGAACGCATGCTAAAGCCTGTAAATAGCATCGATGCAAGACTCCAGAGGGTAGAACAGAAACTTGAAGAACTCAACGTGAAACCCCAGAATTCTGGATTACGATGCACAAGAATATCCGCTCCAGAATTTTCTTGGCATGAATCGGATGATAACTTCTTTGATGACAGTGAAAGTAATGTGGTTGAATCAGATGTGAAGGATTATATTGTATCAATTCCAGCAGATGATGTGGTTGATTCATCAAATGATAGTCAGTCTCACTCAAGTCTCTTAGGTACTGGTTCCGTTTCTTCGAATGCCTATGACAAGGAAGACAATAATGCACTGGAAGCAGCAACTGTTTCTGCAAACTATAAACCAAAACATGCTATGTCGGTTGATGATGCTTTAGCATCTGCCCTTGGTGGATTCTTGTCTTCAGTTTCAGCCAAGCCTCACAAATATACTCAAGCACTTGCGATTAAAGCCCCTGATTTTTCAGTTGAAGAAGATAATACTAGTGGCCAAAAAGTTTCACCTGAAGTTGAAGGTAAAAAAGCTACTGATCCCCCAATCTTTTTTAATGCAACGGATGTCGATGAATGCACAATTGGTTCACTGTCAACTTCCTTGAATAACCCTTGTTTAGAGAGTGAGGTGGAAGTGGCAAAATCTGTTGATGATCACCACTCTGAGAAAGTGGGTGAAGGGGTTGATGAACTATGCCAGAATAATGAGGAAGGAAAAGATGATTCTCCGGACAGGGGCATCCACTCTATGGTTGCTCCATATAGACCTTTTGTGGCAACTGAGGACACAAAATATATTGAAGTTGGTGACAGACTGAACAACACTTCTATTGGTGAACGTGGGACTGGGAACCAGTTCCTTGAAAAACAGTCTGATGATGGCTCTGGTTCTATACAGGAAGGAGCCGTTCTGAACTCTGAATATAGCATTAGTGAGGAGATCATAAAAGAAAGATCTGACAAAGATGTTCTGCAAGATCTCAAAATTTCACTTGCTGCTTCCATAGATGAGTTTGAAATATCAGTACTAGATGTGAAATAGTCTCTCAGAACTCCAATACTAAGTCTCCCTTTGAAGCCCTTTCAGATGACATACCAGAGACAAATTTTGAAGCTTCATGTGCCAAGGAATATGATGGTTCTGAAATTTTCCAGCAACATAACTTGATTGCGGGTGGATGATACATAACCGACAAGCCCTGCAAGTGATAACCATTTCTCTGTGGATATGAACTACTGCAGTTTAGAAGAGATGCCATAATATGCGGATGGTGAGAAACTGCACGAGGATTACATGTCCAACTAGAAAGCATGTGCAGCAAGTCTCATACAAGTGCCTCTTCTTAATAGCTTTCGTTAGTCATATAGATGTGCCTGTACCCAGTCACCGAAGCTGCATAAATTGGCATACTTGACCTGAATTTTGTATATAATCTGGTTTAGATGAAGTAAAGTTGTGTGTTCAAAGAAGCACTTTGTTCCATGATCTTTTAAACTTGATATGCTCGAAGTAGCTTAAATTGCACATATTGAGGGCTAAAATTTGATATCAGAATACTTGAATATGAGAAATGATTTATTACTCAAAATCAGAATTAAATACAGGGAAGAAGGAAAGCAAATAAAGGTTAAGCAAAGATGAATCCAAGCTTAGCCACTAAAAAAAAAAGGCAGTTGCTGATGAACCTAGGTCCTACCCAGAAAAAAAAAATTACAGGCAGAACGCATTCAACTAATTCAAGGATAATAGTTATCCCTATAGCTGGTGTAGTGGATCATTGGATTCATCCTTGGTGGAGGCCTCGGCTGGTAATAGCCATACGGCTGAGGCTGCGGTGGAATCATTGACGGCGGCATCCACTGGTAACCATGAGATGGATGCAAAGGCCTTGGAAACATCATGGGTGGGTACTGATATATTCTCTGATTACCATATGGCCCCGGGACACCATATGCCGGCGGCATGGAAGGCCTTGGAAACATCATGTGTGGGTACTGATTCATATGATATAGTCTCTGATCACCATATGGCTCCGGAACACCATATGCCGGAGGCATAGACGGCCTTGGAAAATGCCATTTACTCGCTGCTGCAGGAGACAGAGCCGACACATTCTTGTTACCTGAAGCCTTTGTTGCTTTATCCTTCTTCTTAAACCAACCACCAAAAAGTTTCTTGCTCTTATTTGCACTTTCATTGTTCATGGGAATTTCTTCTTTTGGTGAGCTTTTCATGAGACTTGGATCCTGCCAGCTGATACTGTGGCTGCTTTTCTTTGGTGCATGGACATCATAACTTTCTTCATCTTCATCATCATTGGAATCAGAAGAAGAATCACAGTATTTTATTTTGACGCCATGAGTTTTGTTTTTGCTTGAACAACTCCTCTTACATTTCCCTTTATCAAATGAATAAAGCTCTGCCTTTCTGCCCCACATATCAAATTTTTGTATGAGCATGGCTGGGTCTATGTTGCCTGAAACTCTTAGCATCTCTTTTGCTGTATCATATTTAACAGAATCAATTCCTGGCACCCCAAAAAAAAAAAAAAACCAAAAAATGTAATTATATAATGTTTATGATCAGGGAAGTTACTTGAAAATTGTGAAAATTACCATCCATTTTCTTCAACTTGTTCATTGCTTTCTCAACACAATTACTGCAGTGATTGATATCAACTTTCAAAGAAAAATTCTGCTATGATAAAATTGAAAAAAATAACAACAAATGAATAAACAGGAAAATAAAATTCACCAAAACAGTCATGCAACATCATATAATAATTTTCAAGTGTCGAAAATTTAAGATTAAAAACGTCTCGATAAACATACCTTAGTGGGTAAGACGTGGTGGTGGTGGTGTTCCATTGGAATAATTTGAAGATAGAATTTGTTTTTGCAAATGAATAAAAGAATTGACTTATGGGTTTGTATAAATAGAGAAAAGATTCATATCAATATTATGGGAAGTAAGACTGTAGGAGGATGGTTAGTCTAAAAAAGATTTTAATTTCTATAATCCTTAATATTTTGAAGCATCACAAGGAAAATGAAATTATTAAAGATTGTACTTGCCTTACATATGATCTAAGTGTAAGGTTGCCGATTTATTTATTTATTGCATGTCAATTAATTAACGAGCACTACTTTCCCCCCTCCCCTTGCAAATTCTCCTCCATTGTCTCCCTATGAATTTACATAACTATATCTTTTCTTAAAAATTTTCCCAAAATAAGTATTTATATGTATTTTTTAAATAATTATTTTGTTATTTTATTAATTAAATATATTTATTTTATAAATTAATTTTTTTGTTAAAATCATAATTTTTTACTCTTTAAATATCTATTATTTTTAATTTATTTAATAAATATTACAAATTTCATATTTATTGTATTTATTTTATGTTCATTTATTCATTTAATTTTTGTTATTATTTTTTAATTTTTTTAACACTAATGTATAATAGATAAGTTGTGTTAAATAAATTAATAAAGAATAAAAAAATTTAAATGAATAAATAATAATAAATAAGAAATTTCTTATATTTATTAAACAAATAAAAAAGAAAAGATATATAAAGAGCAAAAAAAATAAATTTAACAAAAAATAAATAAATTAAATAAAAATTAATTAATAAAATGAAATAAATATATAAGTTATTTGTATATATATATATATATATTTGGGATAAGGGATTATTATTTTTAAGATTAGAGAGATTTTTGTCATTTTAGATTAGGGGACAAGGGGATGTGATGTGTCAGATGATTTTTATTTTATTTTTCTATTTTTGTCACCCCAGCCCTCCCTTCTCTTTCTCCTCTTTTTTTATTTTATTTTTCTATTTCCCTTTATCTTTTTGTTATCTATATCTTCATGGATTTGTGACTGCACCTATTTGTGGTGGTAGATTTTTAATCCTCTGTTAGTATTTTTTTTTTTTTTTGGTTGGAATAAAGTTTTATTTTCATCCAAGATTTGTGCGAGGAATATGATATATATATCTTTGAAAATGAAAATTGAGTTTTGGAACTTCCTCATATACTTAATTATTTTTCTTGTAATAAATTATATATGAACAGTTATAAAAATTTATGTTCTGTATATTACGTATTTTCTGTGATTGTTCCGGAATCTGTATTCACCAACACTAACAAAGGTGTGACATTCAGGTTAGTCCGTAAAATCCTCCAACTCTTTCAGTAGATTTTCGGTGTGAATATGACTTCATATTCGAATAATTTTGGGGATTCATGATATATGGTTTTATGTTATTAGATTTCGTCCTAAATAGATTCGAGTCGTAAGATCTCATAAGTTTATAATGGAACCGAAATGGCTGGGGTGTTTATTAATGAATATTTCATTATCTTTCAAAAAATATATTCTTAAATTAATTTATTTAAGATTATAGTTTTTCTCAACAACTATTTAAAATAAACATGAATCAATTAGTTTTTTTTTTTTAAAAAATAAAATAAAATATAAAGAGATTTCAAAATTACCCATCCCGCTTAACATAGGCATAATTTCAGATTGATCTTTTACTTGACATAAACCATTTGCTTTTTCAGGCTCCATACATAATTTGCAAGCTAGGGTTTTATTTTTGGTGCTTTTGAGCTCTGCCCATTAGCAAATGGAGGCTGCCGTGGTTGATGCTGGTTCGAAGCTTCTCAAAGCGGGACCCGCTATCCCAGATCAAGCTCCCTCCATGGTAATACTCTGACCGAAATTTCGAAAATTCTTTTTTATTGCATTGAAAATCGTTTTTTATTTTTGGGAAATGTGAATTCATTTGTAATTTCTTGCCAAATTAAAATCATGCATGAAGTTGGATGAGCTTCTGTTTGGTTGCTAAGAAAATAGAAAACATAAACAAGAAATTTTGGAACTTTATCTCGTTTTTGCCGTTAAAATCATTACATTTTTTTTAAATGTTGCCTAGCCTAGTTTCGTTGAAATATGATTGATTTAGGTGATTACTAGCCAAATGAAGCATGTTAGAAAACATAATTCATAATATATTTACGTGTTTGTCCTCTTAGGATCTAACCATGCATGTATTATTATTCCTAGATTTATTTACAAACTAATTGAAATAAATCTGTATTAACCACAACACAATTGCATACCTTTAAACTTGTAGAGACCTCTTAATCAAACTTAATTGATTGCTTAACTCAATAAGCAAATGGTCTTATTTATAGAAGGGAAACCAAGTCACTATTAGCTCACATGCATGGATTACTATTAATCATTGATTACTATTTAATCACATGCATTGATTACTATGTAATCACATGTATTTGGATGCATAATGACTTTCTCTAACCCTTCCAAAAATGTTACCATCATGGGTGTACCATTTGTTCCCCACTTAACATTTTACTAATTGTTGTTACTTAACAACTCTTGTTGTTACTTAATTATTTGATTAACAACTCTTGTTGTTACTTAATTATTTGATTAACAACTCTTGTTGTTACTTAATAATTTCCAACATGAAATCATTACTAATTGTTGTTATTTAACAACACCAAATAATTAACTTAATAATTTCTAACATGAAATTATTACTAATTTTTGTTATTTAACAACACCAAATAATTAACAATTAATTTCCAACATCTCCCACTCACACATGATGGGATCAACAGTTTTATTATCTCTACAAGAATAATTCATACTTTGCAATTGTGCCGTGCGACCAGCATACTTCGAGAGCTCACTTGCTATACATCTATTAGGAATATATAGCCGCTCGAAAAATGGATAGAACCATAGTGGATTATGTATGCAGTATCCTCGATCATTTATCACATTAAATCTCTATCGATCTTTTTTCGAATGTAATATTTATTTTGTATTCACAATCATGTTTGATCACATAGAACAACATAATTGGTCGACCAGTGAATACAAACTAATGTGATATTACTTATATAATGATCTTTCTCCTTTCTGGAATCTCTCAACCTTGATTCAATTCGCTTTTCCAGAGATGCCCTTTCGGATTGAATCTCTCATGATCCTTCAATAACACTCCAAGATAGCGATCATCAAATTTAAGTTTTAAGAAGCAGACAAGAGTCTAAAGGGTACAATGTGAGATTGAAATAATCTCAAGGGTTTCACACAATATCAAGACTGAGATCTTTACTTGTATTACCTTCAATAGTCGCAAATGTACACATGGTATGAAAACATGTGCTACGGTATTCTCTCCTTTCTTAAGGAGCACATGTCTCATAAGATACCGTACAGATTATAGTTCAGACAAACACAATGTCTAACTCATAACTGACATTAAGACAAGTAATGTGAAACGAACTTATTCACCTTAGATCATATCAGAGAGAAAGTAACCTCAGAACGACATTACATAATTTTCAAGCTTGAGCTCTCTAAATTATCACTCAGATAATTAGCTTAAAAATTTGTCTTATCTCCCATTAATACAAAGTAATGGAGGCGATTGCCCGTGTGAGAGGGCAAATCATTCACTTGTCCGACATACTTCTCATACTAACGAATAGTATATTTGTTTAAAACATGTATCAACATAATAACATGTAAGCATTGAACACAAATATCAATGAGTATTAACATTAGTAAACATTATTTGGGAAAAATACATATCATAATATGTAAGCACATTAACATCTACGCAATCCCTGAGTTTTTACATGTCTAACAAAGACATCTCTAGGAACAGGCTTAGTCAATGGATCTGCTACCATTTCTTGCGTAGAAATGTACTTCATGTTTACCTCTTCTCGTGCAACTATGTCTTTCACAAAGTTATATTTGGTATCTATATGTTTCGTTTTACAATGGAATTTTGGGTCTTTTGTGTAGGCTATCGCTGCTTCACTATCACAGTTAACTAATACTGGACCAGAGCTTCATTTGACATACCCAAATTATCCAAGAACCTTTTCAACCACACAGCCTCTTGTACTGCTGATGAAAAGGCCACAAATTCAGCCTTCATTGTGGATAAGGCTATACAAGATTGTTTCTTACTGCTCCATGAAATGGCACCATTGTTTAGCAAGAAAACAAAACCGGAGGTAGATTTTCTTTCATCTAAATCTCCTCCCCAGTCAGCATCAGTATAGCCTCTCAATTGCAGATCATTTCCTTGATAACACAATGAGTAATCAGTTGTCTCTCTCAGATACCTAAATATTCTTTTAACTGCTTTCCAATGTGCTAGTCCTGGATTGGATTGGTATCGGTATCTACTTACCATTCCAACAGCGAAACAGATATCAGGTCTTGTACACAACATTGCGTACATTAAACTTCCAACTGCATTTGCATAAGGAACTTTCTTCATTTGTTCCTTTTCCTGTGGAGTTTCAGGACACAATCTACGACTCAAAGCTTCAGTTTTCGTGATAGGAGTATCAATGGGTTTACAAGCCTGCATTTGGAAGCGTTCAAGAATTTTCTTTATATATGACTCCTGTGAAAGAGATAATAAATTCTTTGAACGATTTCTTGAGATCTTAACCCCAAGAATATATGCAGCTTCACCCATATCTTTCATCTCGAAGTTAGATGATAACCATTCTTTGATGTGTTTTACAAACTCCTTATCATTTCCGGCTATAAGTATATCATCCACGTACAAAGATAAGATAATGAACTTATCTTTATCTCTCTTGGTGTACACACAATGATCCTCATCTATCATTGTGAAATCATTCGAAATGATTGTATTGTAAAATCGTATATGCCATTGTCTAGACGATTGCTTGAGACCATATATAGACTTTAAAAGTCTACATACTTTCTCCTTTTCATTTTCTTTTATGAAACCTACTGGTTGTTCCATGTAGATTTCTTCATCAAGTTCTCCATTGAGAAAAACAGTCTTTACATCCATTTGATGTAATTCTAGATCCATGATTGCTACTATAGCTAGAATCAAGCGAATTGAGATAAACCTTACAACGGGTGAAAAAGTCTCTTCGTAGTCAATTCCTTCATGTTGTGTATACCCTTTTGCTACAAGTCGTGCTTTATATCTTTCGATATTGCCATCGGCATTACGCTTTATTTTAAGAACCCATTTGTTCTTGATAGCTTTGCGTCCTTTGGGTAGATCAACCAATTTCCAAACTTGGTTGGACCTCATTGACTCCATTTCGTCTTCCATTGCTTTCATCCATTTTTCCTTACCAGGACACTGAAGAGCCTCTTTTATGTTTCTAGGTTCTTCATCCTCTTGAGGTAGAATCATAAAGGTTTCTCCTCGATATCGAAACGACGTCGAGGAATGCCTATACGATTACTACGTCGTAATTGGGATTTTAGTGGTGGAACTGATTCCTCACTTTCCATATTATTCCCATTTGGATCGTGCACATTGCTCCCACTTGGATTATGTACATCACTCTCACTCGGATCACGTAAATGAGACTCGTGTGAAACTAATTCATCATTTTGAGATTAATGTGAAACAGATTTATCATGTTTTCTCAAATTTCTCTCATCACTCCCACTTGAATTAGGTAAACCCGAGTGTTCACCAATCATGTGATCCATGTGATCTTGAGTTTCATATAGAGATAAATCTTGACCTATCTCTCCCTGCTTAGGAAAATCATTTTCTAAAAATGTGAGATCTCGTGATTCAAATTCCGTCACGCCTCCACTTTCATGTTTACCTAAGCAAACATACCCTTTTGATTGTTCAGAATATCTTATAAAGATACATTTTTTTCCTCTTGGGCCTAACTTTCCATGTTCGTGAGAACGCACATGAACATAGGCCGCACAACCCCAAGGTTTTAGAAAGTGAATATCTGGTTTACGACATGTCCATAACTCATATGGTGTGGTGGACACAGATTTTGATGGCACTCGGTTAAGTACATATGTGGCAGTTAATAATGCATCACCCCAATAGGTTATAGGCAAATTTGCTTGTGCCATCATAGACCTAACCATTTCAAGAAGAGTTCTATTTCTTCTTTCCGAAACACCATTTTGTTGAGGAGTAGCAGGAGTAGTCAACTGACGACTAATTCTTTTTTCATCACATAATTCTCTGAACTGATCAGATAAGTACTCACGACCACGGTCAGTGCGTAGTGCTTTAATTTTCTTGTCCAATTGATTTTCTGTTAAATTCATAAATTTCTTGAAACATTCTAATGCTTCAGATTTATGAGCAATCAAATAGACATAACTAAAGCTTGTAAAATCATCTATGAATGTGATGAAATAAGATGCTCCATGCCTTGCTCTGACATTCATTGGACCACATATATCTGAATGGATTAATTGTAATGGAAATTCTGCTCTAGTCCATTTTCCGAATGATTTTCTCGCAGTTTTTCCAGCCAAGCAATATTCACAGGTTGACAATTCTATCTTCTCAATATTTCCCAGAAAGCCTTCTTTGGCTAATCTGTTCATTCTTTGCTGGCCAATGTGGCCAAGTCTAGCATGCCACACAATTACATCACCATCATTATTGACAGTTGAAGTAACAAACGAAAAACTGGAATTGTGATTGAAACACTCAACATTCAATACAATAAAACCATCAAGAAAATAACCAGAACCATAGTGGAGCAAATTTATGGAAGTTCAAATTGAAACCTAAATTAACCAAAACCAACACAGAAACTAAATTTCGACGAATTTGTGGAGCAAACAATACATCATGTAGTAGTAAAGTTTTTCCACCATGCATGACTAACTTGCATGTTCCTATTCCTTTGACTTCAACCCGTGAGTTGTTGCCAACATATATCCACTTCACCCCAGGTGAAATTCGTCGAAATTCCAGGAAGGCATCTCTATCATTCGCTACATGGTCTGTGGCTCCTGAGTCTACAGTCCACAAAGGATTAGATTCAGTTAGAAAGATTGAACTTGAAACACATATTTCATTTAAATATGCACGAAAGGTATTCACCTTTTTAGGCTCAGTGCAGTCACGAGCAAAATGACCTTTCTTTCCACAGTTAAAACATTTAACCTTTGCCATGTTTTTCTTTTTGGTAGGATGTTTTCCTTTCCCATGTTGATTGGTTTTTTGTTTATTTTCTGGCTTGGAAGAATTTTGTTCTTTTCCGAGCTGGAACCCACCACCATGAAATTTTCATTTCTTCTTGAAACCCCCAGGTTTGCTAGTTTCTGTCATATACACTTCAGTATTTGACTTAGCGGCCGCGAGTCGGTCACTTTCTAATTCAAGGTGACGTTTAGCATCATCAAAGGTTTTGATGCTTTCATTGTGGGTCAAATGCATCTTCATATGCTCCCAGCTATTTGGAAGAGAACGAATGATCGTTTGGACTTTCTGTTCATCTGTAAGAACATGTTCGGCATCTGTCAGTTCAGTAATCATGTTTGACATTTGCCTCAAGTGTTTTGACATAGTAAACTCAGGGCGTTTCTTGTATGTGTCAAACTTGATTGTCAGTGACCTGAGTTTGGTTATTAATGTACTACCAAACTTTTCAGCTAGTGTGGACCACATGTCCTTAGCCATGTCATATTTCCTGAACTCTTTCATTAGGTCATTATCTATACTACTCAGCAACGTAATGCGGGCAATGAAATTCTTTTTCTTCCAGGCCTCATAAGCCTCTCGGTCTCGCCTGTGTTGGGCCGTAGTGCCCTGTTCAGGTTCATCCATGCTCATTTTCAAAGTTTCAAGAACCTCTTGTTCTTCTAGCACATATTGGATTTTCATGCTCCAAATTTCATAATTATCGCCATTCAGTTTCTCACCCTTGTTGAGTTCAGCGATAATGTTCTTTGTTGCGGAAGCCATTAAAAAACACAAAGTTTCTACAAACATTCATGCACAATTGTTAATACTTTTGTTTATTTTATAATGAAACAAATTATGTTTAATAAAATTCTTCAATGAGGTTAGAGTCAAACAACCACTATGTGTCCAATCATCATCCAATTACCCAATGTAAAAATATTATCAACATAATCAATCATGTAAAATCATTTTCTAAAAATTACATAAATTCTTATAACATCTTAATCATGCGAAAATTATACATGACAATCATTGATTTAATTACATAAATTAAATTCAACATGAAACATTCATATATATAAATACAATATTTACATGCCGTAAAATAACACACAGAAACAACATGAAAGAAATTAATATTTTACAACAATAATTTTCCCAGTTGTAGAGTCCCAACTCATATATGTTTTTGGATACGAATTCTCAAACTCTTTGGGTAACTCGTAATTGATCTTGGACAGCCATGGAAAACCTATAGCAAATTTAGGATCCTTACAACGTTTCAGGGACATCGAAGGGAAAATAGTATTATTTGCCTTATGCCGTAGATACTGAACTGCTAACCTCTCAATGGCTTTATTATAAGGAACATGTTTTTCCTCACGTTTTACTAATATCCAAATACGAGTAAATTGTTTTTGCCATATCTTGGGGATAGTGTTTCTCAGTAATCTGAATCTATTCGGCTGTCCTATCCAATTACCTACCCGGATAGACTCCTGTAACATGTTATTGAAAGTGTTGATATGCGAAATCATATCATCGCTTTCACTCATTCGATATTTATCCATTTCCATCAACATGTCTAATATCATCTCCCGGTCTGTGGGTGTCGTAATCATTTTTGCAATTCTTCGAATAATCGCCATGATTTTTCTGCAACAAATACAAGGAAAATCAATACAATGAAACACAAAGTTACATTGACTAAAATAAACATCACAAAGATATTCATTTTCATAAACACAAAGTTTATGTGATAAAACAAATTTATCGTGGCTGATTAAAATATTTTGCAAAAAGGATTAGACTTTTAATCATGACGGATCGGAATTACCGAAGCAAATCGATACATACATGGCCAACACGGGCCTACACAGATTTCCACACGCCATCCACGCGCCACATGAGTGGCTCACGTGCCTCCACGCGCCGGCCACGGGCTCCCACTCGCTCTCACGCGCCCTTACGCGCCGATCAGCCTCGGCCAAGTCACACGCGCAGACGACATGTTGTCCGCGTGTTCCGTGACTATATGACATGTCGGTTATCATTTATAGGTTGAACCGACTTGTCGGTTGTGTAATACATGGACGACATGTCGTCCATTTGACCTATAAATGTACGACTTGTCGTACGACAATCGGACGACTTGTCGTATGATTTATAAATACCGGATGACATGTAGTACGGCTCTTCTAGTTTTCAAAACATATTTGAACATGCGATTATCAATTTTCTACAGAGAGTTATTATTGCCCAAAGTTGGAAGAAAATCATTTTGTAAAAAACAAAAACAGAAGCATTTTTTACAACTTTCATGCATGTTCATGCAATTTTTGTGTAATCCAACTAGAACACATGCATTTAAGGCTCTGATACCAATGTTAGGAAACATAATTCTTAATATATTTACGTGTTTTCCCTCTTAGGATCTAACCATACATGTATTACTAGTCCTAGATTTATTTACATGCTAATTGAAATAAATCTATATTAACCACAATACAATTGCATACCTTTAAACTTGTAGAGACCTCTTAATCAAACTTAATTGATTGCTCAACTCAATAAGCAAATGGTCTTATTTATAGGAGGGAAACCAAGTCACTATTAGCTCACATGCATGGATTACTATTAATCCTTGATTACTATTTAATCACATGCATGGATTACTATGTAATCACATGTATTTGGATGCATAATGACTTTCTCTAACCCTTCCAAAAATGTTACCATCATGGGTGTACCATTTGTTCCCCACTTAACATTTTACTAATTGTTGTTACTTAACAACTCTTGTTGTTACTTAATTATTTGATTAACAACTCTTGTTACTTAATAATTTCCTACATGAAATTATTACTAATTGTTGTTATTTAACAACACCAAATAATTAACTTAATAATTTCCAACATGAAATTATTACTAATTGTTGTTATTTAACAACACCAAATAATTAACAACAATTAATTTCTAACACATATGCTTGAAGATGGGTCATCTTCTTTTCATAATTCTACCTTAGTTGAGGATGTGACGGTGGATCCTGTCGTGAGAGGCTTTGTTAGAGACTGGGATGCTATGGAGGATTTGTTGCACCATGTTTTGTACACTGGGCTTGGATGGGAAGAGGGCAATGAAGGCCAGCTATTATTCACCGATCCACTTTGCACTCCCAAGGTCAACAAAAATGTTTACTTCTTCAGCCTGATAGTGTTCATTTTCAGTCTTTCAATAAATACTGAAATATTATGTATAGTGTTGTGCATTTCTTAAGAATCATGCAAATCTATGCTTGAGGAGGCATGTCTGTTTTTCAGCTTATTGTTCATGCATAGTTGTGGTATAGATGAAGCAAATCTTCAGCTTATTGTTCTTGCGTAGTTGACATATAGGTGAAACAACGGGAGGAACTCTGGATTTCCTGAGTGCCGGTGTACCACAGCCTTGAGCACTTATTTATTTATTTTTCTGCATCATGTATATCTTGTAGCGTTTGCTGAGCAATGTGAAGCGCCACTTGCATTTGGCTTATGATGACTTTGTTTTGTGTTTTACCTTTCACAATGTTTTGTTGGTAGTCAGCAGTCTATAGTTTCCATTGGATTAGTTTTTTTTTTTTTTTTTTTTTTTTTGTAATAGATTAATGGTGCGGATATGCTTTTTTATTTCTTTGCTATAAGTTAATAAATTGTTCTTTTTCAGGCTGTCAGAGAACAACTGGTGTAATTGATGTTTGAAACATTTAATATCTCAGGGTTCTATTCTTCAGAACAAGCAGTATTGTCTCTTTATGCTGTTGGGCGTATCTCCGGATGCACTGTTGATATTGGCCACGGGAAAATTGGTATGTATCCAAATGTATCTTTCCTAATGCCGTTATTGTTGTGTTTATGTGTTGGAGTTTGTCCAAGTGAAAGTGTTTAAGATCCGCAATGAGTTCTGAATATGATAGCATAAAGTTGTTTATATGTTTTTGCCAAATTATATCAGTCTAGTTACTTGAGTCAACCCTTTTTTGTTTTTTGTTTTTTTCTAGAATCGTTGGAAATCCCGCTGCTAAACCACTCATTCCGGGCTTAAGCGGAGCAGGCGCAAGGCGCACCGAGGCGCAAAACGTTCTGGAGCCTAGGCGCGCGCCTGAGGAATGTGAGGCGCATATTTGTATATATAATTTTTCAATTAGAAAGAGGAACATGTATATTCTTCTAATCATTTTGTTTTGAGTATTTTTTAATATTTTGACCAAATTATGACAAAACATTTATAAATTATTGCACTCAATTACAATGATATACATCAATATTTTCATAACTAAGTTGCTATAATAACTAAGATATTAATATTTACTTATATTATCTTATGTACAATTTTGTTATTGACTAGTTTAATCTTTTGGTTAAAATTATGTCCCCAATAATTATAAATGTATGATCTATTATTAATTATTATGGCAAACATTTGTATTTTACAAAATATAATTTTTTCTTATAATTTTTAACAACCCCAACAAATTATCTAAGAGTCATGTCAAAAGTAAATAAATTAAGTTAAATTATGAGATTTATTGTTATTATTCTTTTTTTTTTTTTAACTCTCTCTGCTAAAAAAAAAAATCAAAAAAAGTAAAAAAAAAAGTGAGCTTTAATCAATGAAATCGGGTCAAAAACTAAGATTTTTGGCATCAGGCGCCTAAGGCGCGCCTCACTCATTGGCACCACACACGCGCCTCATCGCCTAGACGCGCGCTTGATACACGTCGCCTCGCTTGGACACCCTCTAGGCGCAGGCGCGCCTTTGATAACACTGG
>SKCR01031917.1:600000-794309 GCA_019454045.1 Zanthoxylum bungeanum
TCAAAGGCTTTGTGTTTAGATCTCATTTTACTACACATACATTTGATTCTAGGAGTATCTCGAGGTGAACATCGAGGTATATCTTTGTCACTATTATCTGACGAGGGCTGGGAGGGTGAGACTTGTCTTGGAGCTTTCTGGTTGCAGTATTCTCACTAATTACGCCTACTACAGTTGCATTTGCTACTTATCCATGAGCTTAGGACTCTCTTATCTGCATATCTGGTGTTAGCTCTGAGACTTAAGTACTTATGCTAAAAACCACCTGAATTATCCTCTTTAACTTATTCATAATTTACCTTTGGCTATTGATCATACCACTTTATATTGAGAACTTCCGAAGGCCCATGCTCTCTCAAACTCCTACCATACTCCTACCGTCATTCTTCCTTTCTAAACTTCGCTCTATTACTTGACTTTCCTTCTTAACTCAGTTTCTTAAGTCTCATAAGTCATTACTTCCTTAGAAACTCCATATCTTAGCACATCTTATGGCATCGTTACTGATCCTCTAACTTGGGTAATATACTTTCACTAATCTTATACAAGTCAGTGTCTATATACTTACTGAAGTAGGGTTACTGGAAGGAAAAATTATAATTCATAATGTTGGAAGCTGTATCAACTATTTCATGTCTTACGGTTCCTTAATCTTGATCAATCATTTCCAGGTCTTCACTTACATTGCTGTTTCAAAGATACATTATCTATGTCACTATACGTACTGAATTCTCTTGTTATTTTATGTTTCCTTTTTTTTACTATTTTCATATTCCATCTCTTGATTCGAAACCATGCTACTCAGGCTAATGATGGTTCGTCCTTCTGGCTGCTTTCTAGATTTCTACTCCCTGCTTTAGCTATAAGCCACAGCTTTGCTATCTTATCTTCCTGTCTGCACTGGTATTCTTTATTAAATCTTGAGTCTCTTATGTCTCATAAGTCTATCCTTTTGAACTTATGTAAGCTTCTACTGGTGTTTGACCTATGAATTTCTTACTAGTACTGGGATCTTGCCAACTTTGAATTGGGTCAGATTCTTTCTCTTTTATCCTTAAAACCTCATTGGTTCCTTTCTGAATAAACCACTTTTCGAGATCTATTGTCCTTGTCTCAAAATACAGTATTACAGTATTGGGCTATCTTTACGGTTACCTTTATCTAAACTGGGAAAGGGTGGGGTAAGCCTCTACATCTTGATGGTTATCGTGGTCATTGTTCGGGTACTTTGTGTCCTGGTAGAGTCTATTACTCATGTAAGGTAGGTATGAGATAGACTCCATTAGGACAGCTTCCTTAACCGGTAATTACTGAGAATTTATATAGTTTCGTGTTGTACCTATATTGGGTTTCTTGGGATAGGGTAATTTAATCATCTCTGCCTTCTTCTTTCTTTTACTTACTTGCGAACCTGGGTTTGGGGTCTAAAATCTTTTCATCCTCTTTGGCATATTTTATTTATTGGAACTCTCACTTCTTTCATGTTTTCTTATTTCTTTTACCTTCTTGTCCATTCTTCATTACTCGGGGAACTCGCTATCTATACGAGGTACTCAAAGTCTATAAGGCCTGTTTGGAAAAAATTTCTGAGTACGAAGGGAATCTTTCTTAGAGGGAAGGAACTTTACTTGAATCTTCTCGGCATTTTACTCTTGGTTAGGTTTGCTATACTCTCATTTACTACAAATTCTGGTGTTATCTTTTATTATCTGACCTTGTATCTCTGTTTCTTACTATTATCTAGTTACTTTAATCATCTGTGTTTTTATCCTTTATAAATCTTTCTAGCTTTTTCTTTATATTTCTAATTCTCTGGGTGGGTATCATTGGGATTTCACTATCTCATTCTGTCTCTTTAATTTTCTCGTCTCTGGCTGTTTAAACAACTACATATATTTCCTTACTTCTTATAGCTTTCTCTTTCCACTCTCTGGGGTAACTTTCTTAGTATCGTATTTCTGGTTTTATAGCTTAACTTGATCAATTACTAATAGTTATGAGTCGTCATGGAATGATTCGTATTTAGAGTAAAAATTAGAATTACTTATTGGGAAGAAATTCAAATGGCCTTGAGAATGCTTACTAACCTATCCATAGATCTTGATGATGTACTCGAGGATCAGATACTGGAGAGGTAGTGCCTCATATACGGGGTATCCCGGACATTCTACGTATACCAGACCCCAGCACTCTGCTCACTGCAGTCACTGACACCCTAGACCATGCTCTGATACCATCTTTGTAACATTCCCAATCTGTGGGATGCTACTGGCAGGGAATAGGCCGTATTATCCCCCTGAGCCTCTGACTTTCTAACAATATAAAACTCATCTGATGTATAAACTCATGCACAGGGCCGATGCCCAAATCAATTTCATGAATGCATAATTCTTTTCAAACTAAATACAAAAATTAAAGATACGTTACAACTTTAGTAATGAACAGTTATAACTCTTTACATACATATTCTTTACTAAACAAACTACATGCTTCATGATATTCTCTGACACTGACTGGACTGAACTCTGACTCGACCTGGTGGACCAAACCCTCTAGTGCCTGCAATCAGTATCCCTCCTCTCAATCTCGTCCTCTATGAACATGCAAAATAAAACACTGAGGGAGGATTAGATCATTTGAACGATCTAAGTGTGTGGACGGTTTTTATAATTAAAACTGAAATACTTTAAGAAACTCATGTTTTAGAAATCAATTCGAATCTTTTCTAAAAACCTGTCTTTCCTGAAAATAATTCTCTTTCTGAAAACCTTTGTGAAAATCTTTCCTGGAAGTTTCTCATAAAACTACTGTTTTTGAAAATTTTTTTTTCTAGAAAACTTCACTCTGGAATCTTTTTATGAAACATTCTTTTGTAAATCTGGTTCTGAAAACTTATAACTGAAAACTTTTTCTGAAATCTGTATCTGTCTCTGAAAATTTGACGTAAGGGGCGCGTTACGTATCGCCGTCCCCCCATACATCTAACTAGAGCCAGGAGTGCAAATCCATGACTTTGGGGCGTTACGTATCGTCGTCCCGCAAGCCACTAAACTAGAACTGAGGGTGCGGTTCTATTCTACCCTCCAAGTTCTGAAACTAGGATCTAGGGGCATCTTTCAACCCTAGTCTTGAACTAGGATCTGGGGTGTTACGTATCGCTGTCCCCCAGTCCTCTACACGTGCACATGTCATCCGTCAATTCCGTGTCTGTATAAGTTACATACTAAGGTGGGTTTTTCCCCATGCCTCAAAAACATAAAACTCATGTTTTCAAAACATTTCTTTTCTAAATCTTTTCTCAAAATATGATAAACAAAATGTAATCGTAAATGAAATTGGCTAATGCCCTATAAGCGAAAAGTAAGTCTGATATTCAAAATAATAAAATGAAAGTCATCTTAAGGAAATAATGTCTACTCACAGATTTGAAGTTCCGCTAGCATAACATCACTTTGCTGAAATATTTTGTGGTTCCTGCGATGACCTTTAATGGACAACCTAATTAAAATTCACGCCGTAGGATACATTCCGAAATTATAGTCGCTATATGATGATCTACATTTGTGCTATGGTAACTCACATGTATATAGGATGATACGAAGCCTTTCGGGTGGTCTCTAATATTATGGGTTGAAACTAGATTGGCTAAAAAATTTATCACGCGTCGCGACGCACAAACTTGCGCGTAACGATAGGACCTGGAGAAGGCCGAAAGAGAGAGCCGGTTTTTGGTTCGTGTCACGACGCGCACAACACAGAGTCAAAGCTGGGCTTATTTTTCCACAACGCATCGCAATGCAAGGTGTGTGGCATCGCGACACGAGGCCAGTTTTTGGGCCTTAATTTCACTTTTCAACTCCACACTCAAGTAATCCCCACACTTTTAATCCAAGAATAACACATAGATACTTTTCCAACCTCAAAACTCATCTCATATCACCACCCCTACACCAACCATTATCTAGAATTCTAAGATCATCAAGCATTAATCCTCAATTATATTCATACCATTATAATCCTCATTACATGTTTATAATTTCAAAACATTACCCAAAATACATGTTACTAACTCATTCAAAGCCAATTATACAATTGTCTTTGCTAGGGTAAAGCAAGGTATAAATTGGGGCTTCAACAATTCAGACTTAAAACTGAGAATAGAAGAGAAAAAATGATAAGCAACTTACTTTGCAAGAGGTGGACTTGAAATCATCACTTGTTGCTTCCAAAACTTTGCTTGAAAAATGAGAAAATCAAATTGAAGAACTCCTCTCACCCCTCACGTTTTTTTATGTATGAAGAAGATGAATTACCAAGAAATTTGGTTTCTTCTGTAATTTTTTAGAATTTGATAATTGGGTAATTAAATAAATAAGTTTATTTAATTGATACAAAAAAAATTTGAAATTGAAAAATTTTGATTTTCCGCGATTCCGCTGCGTTACCGGATTTTTGCCATAAAAATCCCTACAAGTAATGCCATTTGGACTGAAAAATAAAAAGGCTACTTATCAAAGGATGGACACTATCATGTTTCATGACCTGATGCATAAAGTGGTTGAGGTATACGTGGACGACATGATGGTCAATTTGAAAAATCTAGAATGGTACTTTACTACATTAGAGAAATTCATCCAAAGAGTGGATTGGTACAATCTTAGGCTTAACCACAAAAAGTGCATATTCGAGGTTACATCCATAAATTATTTAGGACATACGGTAGGCGCCCCAGGAATAGAAGTCGATCCATGGAAGGTCAAAGCGATAATGGAGATGCCCGCACCCAAGATTGAAAATGAAATAAGTTTTTTTTTGGAAAGGGTACAATACATCAGTTGGTTTATCGTCAAGCTAAAATTAGTGTACAAACTAATCTTCAATCTACTTAGGAAGGATCAACCAATGGAGTGGAATGAGTAATGCTAAGAGGCATTTGAAAAGATTAGAAAATATTTGACGAATCCGCCAATCCTGAGACTTCCTATGCTTGGAAAACCCATTTTTTTATACCTAGATGTGGAACCCGAAATGTTGTGGGCTATGTTGGTACAAAAGGATGATACAAGGGTAGAGCACACAGTCTATTATCCCAGCAAGAAGATGTTACCTTATGAAATATGCTACCAAGCAGTAGAAAAGATTTTTTTAGCTGTAATATGGCTTTTCAGAAAGCTGTGACACTACTTCCAATCCTACAAGATACAAGTGGTCACCAGAGAGAACCCATTGAAGTATCTCCAATTAGCACCCTCCCTAGTTGGGAAGCTGGGAAGATGGTTGGTGTTGTTGACCCCGTTTGATATAGAATACATCACTAAGAAAGTATTAAAGGGAGCATCGTGGCTGAATTCTTAGCACAACAACCTATTGAATTAGATGGATATGAATTTGAACTTCCAAACAAGGAAGTGAAAGCAATAGCTATTCAAGGCTGGAAGATGTACATTGATAGAACTGTAAATTGTAAGGGAGCAGACATCAGAGTCATACTGGTAAACCGGAAGGCGAAACATTGCCTATGGCCAGGAGGTTAACCTTTGCAGTCACCAACAACATGGCTGAATATGAGGCGTGCGCGTTCAGATTAAAAACATTGATAGCATTAGGGTGGAAGACTTAGAAGTTTTTGGAGATTCGGTGTTAATAATTCGCCAGATACGCGAGAATTATGAGCTAAATGAAGAAAGGTTGAAGTTGTATTTATTCCACCTTAAGACTTTGATACAGAGCATCCCCTGGGTGTACATTCCAACACCTGGGGAAGAAAACCAAATGGCATACACCTTGGTCACTCTAAATTCAACACGGGAGAATCTAGAAAAACTAACCATGAGACCCTTAATATTGACTACGACCAACAAGCCCAGCCATGAAGTAGGAAGAGTCATGGAGATTGAATGAGGAAATGGAAAGCCATGATACCATGGCATCCATAACTTCTTAGATCGTGAAGAATTTCAAGAATGAGTCGGTATAAAAGACAGATTAGCCATCCAAAAGTTAGCCTTTCAATTCGTTAGTTGAATAAGGACTTGTATAAGCGTTAGTGTTAGGGTTGGTGCTCGAAGTGCCAATCCGGATCGTATTTATGCCTGATTCATGAAAACGAGCAATTCCATTTTCCATAATATTACTTATTTAATGATAACACCTCTTATCTTTTATACACTTATTCGATCTAATTGCGATTAGATATCTAATTACGATTAGATTGAAACTAAATCTGGTTTAGAGATACGTGTATATTAGACAAAGACCCATAGGATTTACAATGTAGTGTGCAATTACAAGGTAGTTTGTAATTGACATTGAGAAGCGCACTATAAGATATATATCCTTAAATAAAGTTCATGGTCTAGATTTACTAACACGGGTCGGTTAGTAAAATCCACTAAGACTAGTACATGTCGTATATCATGACTTGGTACGATGGTTTATCCCAATGAACCATGAGTCTCGGGAGACTCGTATAGACATGTAGGTGTTTATTTGATAAACACTGAAAGACTCACTGGAGATTTCCTAATAGATGGTACACCAACATCAATAGGAATCTTCTCGAGTTGAGTGAGCATAATGGTCATTTGACTTGAGATACCACTGTGGATATATGAGTTATCATCCACACTTTGATGGCAGTCACGTCACCGATCTATTTAGATCAGACCTCCGCCTGTTCGTTGGGTGTGGACTAATGCTCATGATATCCTGTGTGTATCAAGAGAGGATCCGTCAGTCCTGTATACAGGGCATATGCATCCTACATGTGTCTGCTATCTAGTAAATCCATGGTCATGGTATAACTTCGAAAATCAGTTCCGAGTGTTATTTAGAGATCGTAAATTGAAAGTCGACTATGTTATACGGAAATAATTTGACATTTTTATCTATATCCCAGGTATAATATTGATAGCCTGTGATGGAGGGATTATACGTATGCAATGACCTCGACTTGCATAGTTTAGCGAGATTATCCGTGGTCTTCATAATCCATGAGTGGGTGGATTATGTACACGAAATTGGATTTCGTAACGGATAAACCTAAACTTAGAGAGTCCCACAATATGAAGTGTACTCGTTGAGCACTTGGGTAACGCGATATGAATAATACGGATTATTCATAATACTTCATCGGATTAAATGAGTTAATTCGAATCGTTTAATCGGTTAAACGATAACACATACATTAGAGGATTTTGGTCATTTAGTAATTATTGTGTATTTGTATTTGATACATAATTTGATTAGATACACGTTAATTATTTGTCAAATGAGATTTTGACACATGCCATTAATATATGTATTTGTTATTTAATGTAAATAAAAATACATATATAATAATAATTATATTAATTGATTATTTAAATATTTAAATGTTAAATATTTGAATAATTAATTTATGAACTTTTTCATAATTTTTATGAAATATGTTTAATTATTATTGGTGACACATGGAATGATTTAATTAAGCTTTGTGTGTGCAAATTTGATTTGCTATTATAAAGTTTAATTCGTTTAATATGTTAAAAGTGAAAAATGACCAAAATACCCTATTTACTATGCCAAAGTCGGTCATGGTATATTTTTTAAGTTGAAATTTTTTCATTTCCTTTAATCTTCTACCATGGCCGAAACTTCACTCAAAAATAGATCTCAAATTATTCTTGATGATTCAAGTTAAGAAAATAAGAAAATCAAAAAAAAGGCTTAGGAAAACAAGGATTAAAGGTAATTCTTCAACTCCCTAAGCTTAGAATTTTGTTTTTCATTTTTCTTGATGATCTTATGAGATCCTAGGGTTTCTTCTTTTCATAAAATTTGGGGCGTTTGGTTGTGGTGGATGGAATTGAAAGTGGTGATGCATGTGTGAAGTATTTTGGATGGAATTATTGTAATATTTGTCCAATTTATTCATTTGATGACATGTTACCATTCTAGAGTGTTATGAACACTCTTGTAATGCCTATAATTTTTCTTGGGTGCTTCATGTGTGGTGACTTTGATTGGTTTTGTGGATTAATTGGATTAATCTTGAAAATTGGATTTAAAGCATGAAATTTGGCAAAAATGGTTTCTGGATCAGATCTGGAAGCTTACTAATTTTTTTGATGAAAAATGTGTTTTGTGAATGTTTTGGATGTGTTTTGGGTGTTGGAATAATTGGCGGAAATTGTTTCTGAGTTGAAATAAGCGAAAACGGTGAAAAACGGCGTTACCGGGTGACTTTTGAGTCAACCAGGTGACGGCTACCTGAACAGTGGATTTGTCACTCTTCGGGCAGCCCATGAACTGCACTAACACTATTGGGGCTGACTTGGGCAGTCTCCATAAGTGTTGGGTGGTCGATTCGGTCAAAAAATACGTTTTGCGTTATTTTACAGAAAAATATTTTTCCTAAAAGTTTCGCGAAGTTTATACCTTATTTATGTCATTATTTGATATCGCATAAATGTGTTTAGGTGTAATATGAATAAATTATTCATATTAGATATTGAATAATTTGTCCGGTAATTTGAAAAAAAATTTAAAATTATGATTTCGCCCGAACAGCGCTTCTGCTGCATCCTTCGCCCGAAACCTCAACAGTTAGTCCAACATAGTATAATTAAAATGCCTAAAAAAGGAAGCCAAGAAGGTGATGGAATAATTCCACGCATGACTGTGTGGGCTTAATTTATCAAGAAAAATCATGAGATAATAGTTTAATTAGTTGACCATAGAAAGAGATTATGCAGAACTGGTAAAACATCATCATGACTTCCAGGCCCACAGAAACTTAAACCATATACCACCAACAAAGTTACACGGGTTGTCAGAATCTTGACCATTCTCATCATGGTATTGATATGATCAAAGAAATCAAGTCGCAAGCATCTAATGGTCACTGATTCATAGTATTAGCCATAAACTATTTCTCTAAAGGGGTAGAGGCCGAGTCATTCTGCAATGTCAAAGCCAAATAAATAGATAAGTTCATAACATGAAACACATCTGTCGATATGGAATGCCACACCATATGGTAACAATTAATAAGGTATAATTTCAAGGAGAAACCAAGACCATGTTACAGTAGTATGGGATTGGGCACTACTAGTCGTCACTATATAGACCACAAACAAACGGGGCAGTAGAGGCCACTAACAAAACTCTGAAGATGATCATATTTAAGATGACAAAAACTTACAAGGATTAGGCAGACAAGCTACCATTTACATTATGGGGGTATAGAACGTCAGTTGAAACCGCAACATGAGCCACACCTTATTCTTTAGTATATGGAATGGAAGTTGTACTGCCAGTATGTATTGAGGTCCAATCAATGCTGGTTATGGTGGAAGCAAACTTTCTGAGCAAGAATAGGCTAAGAAGAAGTTCTAACAGCTGGCTCTGTTGGAAGAAAAGAGGATGAGGGCATCGTATCACACCCAATTGTACCAGAAGAGAGTGGCTCGGGCTTTCAACAAACAGTTGAAGCCCGACAAGATTAAAGAATGAGATCCGGTACTTAAAAAATTAAGACCATTGGCAATGGATCCAAGTGGAAAGTTCAGGCCCAATTGAGAAAAGCCTTATTTGGTCCAGAGGATTTTGAAGAATGAGGCGGTGCAATTGTCGAATTTGTAAGGAAATGAATTCATGGAGCCCATCAACCTAGACATGCTAAAGAAATACTTTGAATAAAAAAGAAGCTCGTTATGATGAAAATTCACAAAGGACAACCTGAGCAAAAATAAGAGCATCTCGCTAAACCAAAAATAGATTAGGCAAAAGTTAGGGATAAGTGAGCGAAAAATAGTTAGTTGGAAAACTCAAAAGGGCTAACTAACAGCAAGAGTACACTCCACAATAAAACAATGAGTGCATTCACATATGTACCAAAGAAAAATGCTAAAGTTTAATCGAAATAAAGATCAAAAGTATTCTGATGAGCGATTAAAATACACATATTTTCCGTCCTTCTATCTTAATATTTTGTGGGTGATATCGAGTTTTATGAGCAAATTGATGTGTTTTGGGTGTATTTTTAAAGGTCAAAATAATATCCCGAATCAATGGAATTAATTATCGATAAAAATAGTAAGATACAAAGTAAATCGAGGAAAAAATAGAGTCAAACACATCCCGACATTAGAATCAGATCGAGAGGCGCTAATGACCAAATGTTAGGCAGAACGTCAAAGTGAAATTGGCTGCATTTCAATGTATCGCGATGCCAAGGAAATAGCGTTATGACACGCGTGATTTGAGCGGAGAGGGTTGCGATGCGCATTTCAATCAGGAAACACCCCCTATATCACCTATATAAGCACAAGTTCATCCCAAAACCTAAAAAGAAGTCTCATAACATATTTTGGAGCCTCCAAAGAGTAGAAGAACGCCTAGAACAAGGCAAAAATGAGTACATCAACGAAAGTTAGAGTTTGAAGATGAAGACTACAAAAGAGAGTTTATTTCTTCTATTTTCTCTTTAGCTTCATATTTTATGAGTTCTTGACTTGTCTATTGAATATTATGAGTAGCTAATTCATTAAATCTAGGGTTTTAATAGATCACAATCATCTTTAATTAATTTAATTATATATTTTTATTCCTTTGGGTTTGATATTTATTATTTATTATTCTTTGTGATTTGATGCTTATTTTATTTATCTAGAAAATAATAGAATAATTTTGATAAATCCTTAGGAACTTGACAAATGGAATTTGGGTTAGTTGTTGGAATAAAAGCGTGTGATCTTATGCGTTGAATAGATTTCTCTGTAGGATAGATATATACCTAAAAGACATACATAGACAATATTAGAACCTAACCTTAATGAATTCCGTTTAATTTAATTAACATAAATATAGTTAGTTGATTTATTCTGAATATATTTATATGACTATTAATATAGGCTTGTGAATAATTTAATATTCTAGGTTAATAGTTAGTAACGACAACCTAATTGAATGAAAAGTGACTGAACTTATTGTGTGAGTGCTTAGGTGAAGTTACAACTTTAGGTTCTTATATATATAAGGTTTCCCAACGTGTGTTATTTATTTTTTATTTACTTTTCAATTAAATCATTAAATTAATTCTCCTTATCAATAAATTAGTTTTAAGTTAAGTATGAGAATATTGTTATTAATAAGAGAAATATTAAGTCCATGTGAGTTCGACATCCGACTAATCGTCACTGTATTACTTGGTATCCGATTTGGCACCGTTGCCAGAGATTTAATTTATTTTTCTCTATTAATATTATGACAACAATCTACTTTTCAAGCTAAACACCCATACTTTTTTTCTTTTTATCTTTCTTTTTATTTTTCTTTTATTTTCAGGTGGTCAAAGTAATGGAGTATCATTGGGCGATGGAGGCATTAACAGTTATAAAAGGTGATGCTACACCCCATGTCCATGAGAAACAATCCGATTTTCTTATGCCTGTTTCCAAGCGAACAACTATCAATGGATGACAGAGAGAAATAACGTGATGTATGCTCAAGCCTTTCAGAACACCATGATGAGATGAGAGATATGTAGAGGTAACCACCCCGAGTGGTCATTACACGTTCAACTACAATCCAGGGTGGCGACACCATCCAAATTTTACATGGCATAATATTGAAGGTCTTGCATATCCCACTAGACTATTATATCCTTTTTTATCCACCACAAGCACCAAAAGTTCCATATGAACCAGAACCATCCATGGAGGAAATGATTGTTGACATGTTCAAGAAAAAGAAAGCTAAATATGATGCCCTCTTACAGAGCCAAACCACAACTTTGAAGAGACTGGAAGACCAATTGAGACAACTAGCCAATAACAAGAGCTATATACCTCAAGGGACACTGCTAGGAGACATTGAAGGAGACCCATGGAATCAAGAGACTCACACGGATACGATAATGGTGATATAGGCAGAGTCGTATATAGAGATTGAGGTGTCATGTCTAAATCTTAAATCACATATTGGGCATATATCTGATCAAGAGCTAAATGAAGAAATTCGAAGGTGAATCTATAAGGAAGTTATGGAACAATGAGTGAGACAAGCGCAATTGTATGAGCATATTGAAAATCTCGTGACACAAGATGACACACCATAACTTGAGGAAGCTAGCATTATTGATACCACCCATAAGCTTGATAGATTGATACTACCATTCCAAGTCAAGCATCCTATAAGACGTCCTGATGATTTATTCTTCCATTTAAGATCTCCAAAGGAAAAATAATTGGTTTCGTTACTGAGCAATTTTTTAGGACATTATTATGTGTAATTATCGATTATATTATATTTATTTTTATTTATGTGTGATTACATGTGCAAGAGAATGACGTTTATAAGGGTTGTCGCTATAAACCATCACGAGATTATGACTCGTCTACTAGGGTCGCCTAAGGGTTTAAAGGCTTGTTGCTTTCGCTTAATGCAATTGTGATCCCTAAGAAAATATCTTAGGTTAATTTTTTTTTTAGTTTGTTTATTTTATTTTGATTTATTTTGTTTTGCTCGGGGACTAGTAAAATATTAAATTTGGGGTGTGATGAGCTATTAAAATACAGAAATTTCCCGCCCCTCTATTTTAAACTTTTATGGGTGATATCGAGTTTTATGAGCGAATTGATGTATTTTGGGTGTATTTTTACATGTTAAAATAATATCACAACTTAATGGAATTAATTAGGGATAAAAAGACAAGATATAGAGAAAATTGGGGAAAATTCGGAGTCAAAACGGGTGTCCTCCCGACACTAGAATCTTGTAGAGACACGCTAATGACCAAATGTTAGGCAGAACACCAAAGTGAAATTGGATGCATTTCAATATCGCAAGTCGCGACGCCAATGAAATAACATCGCGACGCGCGTGATTTGAGGGGAGAGAGTTGCGATGTGCATTTTAATCCCCAATTCACCTAAATCCGATTTTTATTCATGAAACACCATGAACCTCCTATATACGCACAAGTTTGTCCCAAAACCTAAAAAGAAGTCTCATAATATATTTTCAAGCCTCCAGAGTATAGAAGAAAACCTAAAGCAAGAGAAGAACGAGTGCATCAACGAAAGTTGGAGTTTAAAGATGAAGACTGCAAAAGAGATTTTTTTTCTTCCATTTTCTTTCTACCTTCATATTTTATGAGTTCTTGACTTGTTATGATGACTAGCTTGCATCTATTGAATATTATTGGTAGTTAATTCATTAAATCTAGGATTATAATAGATCACAATAATGTTTGATTAATATAATTATATATTTTTATTCTTTTGAGTTTGTTATTTATTATTTATTATTATTTGTGCGTTGATGCTTATTTTATTTGTCTAGCCAACAATATAATAGTCATGATAAATCCTTAGGAACTTGACAAACACTACAAGAAACTGTCAAATAGCGATGGAAAACTCCGTAGATAATCCGTTGCTAACTGACCACTAGCGACAGAATAACGAAGAAAAATTTTATCTCTATTCTGTTGGTCGTAAAAAAATAGAGACGGAAATATTATATCTGTTGCTAAAATTAGCGACGGAATTTTATTCCGTCTATATATAGAGACATAAATTATTCTGTCGCTAAATAGTGATGGAAAATTTCATTTCTATTTAGAGACGGAATATTTCCGTCGCTAAAATTTTTCTCGGATTAAACAAATAAACATATTTTTTTAATTATCTAATTATCAAATTCTGAAAAAATTACACAAGAGGTCAAATTTCTTGGTAATTACCGAATTGCCCCAAAACTTTGTAAATTGATTATTTTAGCCCAAAAATTATCAAATATAATTTTGGATGATTCTAAATCATTTCTAAAATATTTTCCAACACATATAATGCATCAAAATCAGATTTCACACAAATCCCCAAATTTTCTCAAATTGCCGTGACTACCCAAAACTTTCAAGTAATTACATTTTGGTCCATTTTGTTCAAAACATGCCAAGATCAAATCCAATCAACCCAAAAATTTACATGCATCATATTCATACCATAATACATCACATATATGAAAATCCCCAAATTTGGAGTGGGTTATGAACCCTAATTTTTCAATTTTACCAAATTGTCCAATTTCACCAAATTAACAAAATCCAACACTTTAATCCATTCAATACTTCACCAAACAAGCCTCACCACTTTGAAATAACTCTTGAACAATTTTAGGTCACCAAGGAGTGGCTTACTAACTATAGAATGGCATCTTTGATTTTTAAAGATATCAAAAGTAAGCTTTTAAACCATTTAAAGCTCACTTACATGTATCAATCATTCATACAAGTTATCAACCTAATAAACAAAAACTTTAAGAGTAGAAAGATCATCAAAGCAACAAAAAATGATGCTAAGCTTGATAGAAACAATTTTCATGTTGAAGGTTTTGAAGAAATACTTACTAAAATCAAGTTTTTCCAAGTGTTATTCCTTTTTCCTTCAACCTTTGCTCTCTACTTCTTTTGTGTTTTGGTTTGTGTATTTGAAACTTATGAAACCCTAAAAAATGAAACAAACAATTTATGACCCTCCCATTAGGCCTTGGCCGAATTTGTGGTATAGGAAAATATCATGATATTTTCAATTTGTTTCATTAATTAAAGCTTTATCAACTTGTTTTGTTTCATCATTACAACTTTAATGATTTTCAAATAAGTCAACAAAGGCATCTCAAGCCATTAAACAAAATATCACAACTTAGGATATTTGTATTTTTAATCAATTTAATTATTTAATAATTAAATAATTATTTAAATATAAATATATTAAATATATGTATTATATTTACATTAAATATTCAAATACATATATATTTATGATATAATTCAAATATCTCAATTTGACAATTAATTAATGTGTATTTGATAAAATCTATCATTAAATGCAAATACACAAAAATTAAGAAATGACTATTGGGTCCCTTCACATGTACTTTGCGTTTAACCTTTAAACGACTTATAAATAATCAATATTATTTATAATTGTTGCCCTAGTGCTCTACGAGTATATTTCATTAGTGAGACTCTCTAGATTCAGACATATCCATCTCGAAATCCAATTTCGTGTCCATAATTTACCCACCCGTAAATTATGATGACCACGGATAAACTCGCTGAATCATACAAGTCGAGGTCATGACATATGTATAATTCCTCCGTCACATGTATCCGGATATATCCCAGAGATATAGATGTAAACTTCAAATCTCTATAGGGACTATCTCGTCGACGTCTCTATTATCAATCTCAAAAAGAACATTTACAACTGACTTCTAAAATGCACCACATGCCCATGGTTTTTATCTGATTGCTAACCATAAATGGACTACCTATGCTCTTTACACAGAACTGACAGATCCTATCTCGATACACACAGGACACCCTGAGGATCTATCTACACCCAACGAACAGGCGGAGGTCTGATCTTAATAGATCAGTGACGTGACTGCCATCTAAGTGTATAAGATGTCTCATTTGCCCACAGTGGCATCTCAAATCTAAGAATCACAAATGTTACTCAACCCGAAAAGATTCTTATTGACGTTGGTGTACCATCCATTAAGAATCTTAGGTGAGTCATTCAGTGTTTATCCGCTATAAACACCTACACGTCTATACGAGTCTCCAAGACTGATGGTTCATTGAGAAACCATTGGAATCATATATTCCAATATACAACATGTGTTGGGGTTGGTGCTCAGAGCGCCAATCCGGACCGTATTTATGTCTGATTCATGAATACGAGCATCCCCTTTTCCATAATATTACTTATTTATGGTTGCACCTCTTGTTTTTATATACATATTCGATCTGATTACGATTAGATTGAAACTAGATGTTGTTTAGTGATATGTATATATCAGACAAATGCCCGATAATATATAATGCAGTACACAATTACAAAGGTAGTTTGTAATTGACATTAAGAAGTGTCACTGCTAAATGTATATTATCAAATATAGTTCCTGGTCAAGATTCACTAACACGGGTCGGTTAGTCAAATCTATTTAGACCAGTACATGTCGTATATCGAGACTTGGTCCGATGGTTTATCCCAATGAACCATGAGTATAGGGAGACTCGTATAGACGTGTATGTGTTTATAGTGGATAAATACTGAACGACTCACCAAAGATTCTTAATGGATGGTACACCAACGTCAATAAGAATCTTCTCGGGTTGAGTAGCATAGTGGTCATTCGACTTGAGATACCACTGTGGATGTATGAGACATCCTCCACACTTAGATTGTAGTCACGTCACCGATCTATTTAGATCAGACCTCCGCCTGTTCGTTGGGTGTGGATCGATCCTCAGGATATCATGTGTGTATCAAGATAGGATCCGTCAGTTCTGTGTACAGAGCATAGGTAGTCCATATATGATTAGCAGTCTGTTAAATCTGTGGCCACAGTAAACTTTGGAAGTAAGTTCCGAATGTTATTTAGAGATTACTAATAGAAACGTTGACGGGATAATACCTATAGAGATTTGACGTTTACATCTATATCTCTGGGATTATCCGGATACCTGTGACGGAGGGATTATACGTATGTAATGACCTCGACCTGTATGATTCAGCTAGTTTATCCGTGGTCGTCATAATTTACGGGTGGGTAAATTATGGACACGAAATTAGATTTTATGACAGATATACCTGAATCTAGAGAGTCTCACTAATAAAATATACTCGTAGAGCACTAGGGCAACTTTTATGAATAATTGTGATGTAGGGGTTGGTGCTCAGAGATTGTGTCGAAGTCGAAGCATGTGGAACGCAAGTACCACATCATTCGAGAGATTGTGTCGCGAGGGGACATTGTCGTGTGCAAGGTGCCGAGTGAAGACAACGTAGCAGACCCGCTGACGAAGGCCATACCTCCGAAGTTGTTTGATAAACACGTGGAGTCGATGGGTATTAGATACAATCGATATTGGCACTAGAGCAAGTGGGAGATTTTGTAGGGGTTGGTGCTCAGAGCGCCAATTCCCGGTTGTATTTTGTTAAATACTTCTGTAAAACATTATTATTATTAATAATATATGCAGTTTCTATAATATAATCTATTCTTTTATATGGTAAAGACGTAATGACCTTAGAATGATTAGTCATGGTACAGTTGCAAAAGCGTCGCAACGGACATTGAGTTGTATCATGACGTTGTCATTCTCAGACAGTTCCTGGTCAAGGTTTACACTACTTGGTCAGTATAGTAAACCCGTTGAGACCGGTACATGTCGTATACTGGAATATATGATTCCAATGGTTTCTCAATGAACCATAAGTCTTGGAGACTAGTATAGACGTGTAGGTGTTTATAGTGGATAACACTGAACGACTCACCGAAGATTCTTAATGGATGGTACACCAGCGTCAATAAGAATCTTCTCGGGTTGAGTAGCACTTGTGATTCTTAGACTTGAGATGCCATTGTGGGCACATGAGACATCTTCTACACTTTGATGGCAGTCACGTCACCGATCTATTTAGATCAGACCTCCGCATGTTCGTTGGGTGTAGATAGATCCTCAGGGTGTCCTATGTGTGTCAAGATAGGATCCGTCAGTTCTGTGTACCAGAGCATAGGTAGTCCATATGATTAGCAATCAGATAAAACCATGGGCCCGTGGTAAGTTTAGAAGCTAGTTCTAAACATTCTTTTTGAGATTGCTAATAGAATAGTCGACTGGATAGTCCCGATAGAGATTTGACGTTTACATCTATATCTCTGGGATTATCCGGATACCTGTGACGGAGGAATTATACATTTGCCATGACCTCGACCTGTATGGTTTAGCGAGATTATCCGTGATCGTCATAATCTACGGGTGGATAGATTATGGACATGAAATTTGATTTCGTGACGGATATACCTGAACCTAGAGAGTCTCAATAATGAAACATACTCGTAGAGCACTAGAGCAACATAAATAAATAATATTGATTATTTATAAAGTCGTTTAAAGGTTAAACGCAAGATACGTGCAAAAAGGACCCGATAGTCATTTACGTAATTATTGTGTATTTACATTTAATACTTGATTAATTTAAATACACATTAATTAATAGTCAAAATGAGTTATTTGACTTTTATCCTAAATGAATATATGTTTTTAATATTTAATGTAAATATTATACATATATTTAATATATTTGTATTTGATTAATTAATTAATTATTTAATTGTTAAATGATTAAATTAATTAAAATATAAATATTTAAAGTTAGGATATTTGATTTGTAATGATTGTAGTAGCTTTATTAAAGTAAATAAATATCTATAAAGTAGTTTTAGATATTTAATTTGCTTTAACCAAATGAAAATGAAATGAAAAATTTTTGTATTTGTTTGTGAAATTTTCGGCCAAGGCTATATCTTCACAAGTATATATTGTTTTCATTTCACTTGAATTTGGTAACCTAATACACTTTTCTAAAAACT
Source organism: Zanthoxylum bungeanum (assembly GCA_019454045.1). Taxonomy (NCBI): domain Eukaryota; kingdom Viridiplantae; phylum Streptophyta; class Magnoliopsida; order Sapindales; family Rutaceae; genus Zanthoxylum; species Zanthoxylum bungeanum. Next base: position 618,436 of record SKCR01031917.1, read on the forward strand.
CCATTGAAGAACAAAACCAAAGAAAAAGAGAAGAAAGAAAAGAAAAAGCTTAAGGAAGCTTGGATTTAGTAAGTTTCTCAAACTTACTATTAGTAATGAAATGTTTCCTTTGATCCATGCTTTAACATGTGATGTTTTTAAGTCATTCCTTTCTTTATTTCTTGTGTTTTGATGATGGAAAAGTTTGATGAAAGTGTTGAGCATGTGTAATGAATAAAGTGTTTAACTATTGTAGTAATAAACACTCTTGTAAGGTTTATGAAACCAAGTTGCTATTCTAGAGTTGTTGACCCACTCTTAAATGACCTAGATTTGATCTTGAGTTGTTTCATTGTGTTGAGACTTGAATTAGTTGAAAGATTGATGATTGAAATATTTGATTTAATGTAAATGGCCTAATTTGTCCAATTTGTGGAAATTGAAAAATTAGGGTTTATAACCAATTCCAAATTTGGGGGTTTTCATATATGTTGTGTATTTATGTGTGTATAAGATGCATGCAAAGTTTCATGTTGATTGGATTTCATTAAGATGAGTTTTGAAGCATGAAATGACCAAATGGTCAATAATGCCACCAAATGTGGCTCACGGCATTGTGAGGGTTTTTTGGGATTTTTGTGGCTTATGGTGTTTTGATGTTTTGAACATGATAAGTTCATCTTAGAAATGATTTAGAATCATTCAAAATTGATTGGATCAATTTCGGACTAAAATGGACAAAATACCATATAAGGGTAATTTGGTAATTTCACTTGAATTTGATTCATTTGAAATTTTATTTCATAATTTGAATATTGGAATATTAAATAAATATGTTTATTTAATAAATCCGAAAAAAGTTTTGAAATCTGAAAATCGGATTTTCACCGCTTCCGCTGCGTTACCGGATTCACCCCTAAATAACCCCTTCAGGTGATTATTTATAAATCGTGTAAACGTTAAACGAAAGATGCATGAAAACGGGCCGAACTGTCATTTCCTAATTAATGTGTATTTGTATTTAATATATGATATTATTAAATATACATTAATAAATTGTCAAATAAATGTATTTGACATATATCATTAATATATGTATTTAAGATATTTAAAGTAAATATAATACATATATTTGAGATATTTGTATTTATTTAATTATTTAATTGTTAAATGATTAATATAATTAAAATATAAATATCTCACCAAATGATAAAGTTAGGAAATGATTATAAGTGTAAATTGTTGACTTTATACTTAAAGAAAAGGTTGTCAAAATGGTTTTGACTTCTTAAGATATTTGTTTTAAATTGTTTAAAATTGAAATATCAATTTACTTTTCTTTTAACTAAATTCGGCCAATACCCTAATTTAAATATAAGTGTTATATTTTTGAGTTGCTTTTGTTGACTTATGAATTTTCATTAAATGTGTAATGACAAAATTTGCAAGTTGATTAAAGTAACTTTAATTGAAATAAATAATATCTAGATATTTTATATACACCATAAATTTCGGCCAAGGTAATTTTTGGAGGGTATATATTTTTTTGTTTCACTTTTAGGGTTTTAAGAGTTCATAAGTTACCAAATAAACATAATATAGTTGAGAGAAAAAGGCTTGGAGGCTAAAGAAGAAAGCTTGGAAAAATCATGCTTTTGTAAGTTTTTCTTTAAAGCTTTCAACATAGAAAATGTTTCTAACATCCTTAGCTTCATCTTGTATTGCTTTGATGTTGTCTCTTCACTTATAGTTTATGTTTTAATTGGTTATGAACTTGGAAGAAAGATGTATGCATGTTTAGTTTCAAAGTGAGCTTGAAATGGTTTCATAAGCTCTCTTTTGATTTTTAGAAAATCAAAGTTGTCATTCTAGAGTTAGTAAGCCACTCATTGGTGACCTAGAATTGTTTTAGAGTTGTTTCAAAGTTGTGAGGCTTGATTGGTGAAGTATTGAATGAATTAAAGTGTTGGATTTTGTAAATTTGGTGAAATTGGACAATTTGATGAAATTGACAAATTAGGGTTCTTAACTCACTCCAAATTTGGGGATTTTCATATATGTGATGTATTATGGTATGAATATGATGCATGTAAAATTTTAGGTTGATTGGATTTGATCGTGGCATGTTTTGAACTAAAGGGACCAAATTGCAATTAATTGAAAATTTTGGGTGGCTCACGACATTAGCTCAAAAATTGGGGATTTGTGTGAAATCTGATTTTGATGCATTATATGTGTTGAAAAATATTTTAGAAATGATTTAGAATCATCCAAAATTATATTTGATAATTTTTGGGCTAAAATAATCAATTTACAAAGTTTTGGGGCAATTCGGTAATTACCAAGAAATTTGATCTCTTGTGTAATTTTTCAGAATTTGATAATTGGATAATTAAATAAATAAGTTTATTTAATTGATCCGAGAAAAATTTTGAAATCGGAAAATTTTGATTTTCCACTATTTCGCTGCGTTACCGATATTCCCCCTTAAAACCCCAACAAAATGGTATCAGAGTGAGTCTAATTCTGGACACCCCGTTATGTTTAGCCCTTTAAAATCTAACGCTTGTTCTTTTGTTTACTTGTTGCATGCATATATTTATTTAATTTGGTTAAATATTAAAAGAATCTTTTATGGAATATCCCCGCTTAATAAGGTTTTAAAGTAACTGGTATTTGGAATACTTGTTTCTTGGTTCGCCTTGTCATTACAGTTTATAAATATTTTTCTGTGACTACATCTGAGACCGTGCCTCTACTGTGAGGGTGTAGCCGATAGAGATTTATTTATGCCGAATGTATATAAGATACTAGATAAATTCAAGCGAAAGCGGAACCCTGAACGTGCCCTATCTGTCAGGGTTACGTAAGTAACTTGAGTTTATCATTGACGAGTTTAACCTTGGTACGTCTCCTTATGGGCCTGCCTTAGCAGCGACAACAAGAAATGACCATGACCGGAAACCTAGGAGTCACTATTGAGTGATTGACAAATGAGTTGTCTACTTGTGAATGTACGTAGGCGAGACCGTGCCTCTGCTGTGAGTTGAAATATATTCATGGGGTCCACTTCCCATTATGGAATTCGATTTAATTATTGAATTCTCATTTTTCCGTTGGGGATTACGATATTACGTAAAATAGTGGGAGGCACTGCTAAGTTTAAAAATTCCATAACTTAGGCAGTGTGTATTATTATTGAAATAGTCGCTTGTTCGTTTCCTTATTCTATTGTTTATATAGAATTGAACTTTTATTTACTGCACACATATTTTGATATGTTATCTGACTTGACTCTTGGTTGCAGTTATTCTAGAATAGGTTCTAGATACTACTAGACTATGATATTATTAGATTGGTATAAACCATCGGGAACTGTTGTTCTGATTTTCTTCAAAACTCAAGATGGTTAGTGACTTAGTTTCTAAGTCATGACATATAATCTAGATAGATATCTTTTTTAGGATATAATACTTTAGAGAGAATAGTTTCTCGTGCAGTAAGAATTGACTTGAATTGGTTCATGTCTCGAGATTCTTGACTGACATTAAGAAAGCCTCATTAGGTATTTGTTTATCTAGTAATGACGTTTCTTAGCTTTAATGACCTTTAGAGGCAATGAGTCTGACACAATTTACTAATCAGTTATTTGCAATTGTTGTGAATAGTTGAATGCAAATAGTAAAGCTAAAGAAATGAGATGTTTGTAGTTGTGTATAGAAAATATCGATTTTCACAATACTACAACTATAGGTATTGGATACCAGATCTCCCATGTAGTTATTTAAAAATATTAGTTAACGATTGTTTTGATATTTGATATCGGAACTCGCGACTATTAGATAGTTACTTGTTCTTTATAAACAATTGTTATATATTTTAAATATAACTAATATTGTCATTGATGTAGAGCTAAACATTAAGAAAAATTATTGGTAAAATAAAAAATTTAGAACGGTGCTTTATGAGTTTAATCACTTAAGCATTAGATGCTTATTAGGTATGGTAAAGGATGGTTTGATACAAGATCACACCACACATCCTTATCCATTTAATGAATATTGTATTCAGGAAGGTGATTAAAATCTCGTTTAACCAATGATTTGTCATTGGACCACCAGATTCATTAAACTGATACATTAGACGTATGTAGTTTTAATGAATTGTAATTGTTTAAGGTAGTTTTCTTTACTTCGTAACTTAGTTTATGAATTGTCATAACTTAGTTACGTGTTTCTGAAAGAACACATATTGAACATCTTGAAATGATCAAGCACTTTCAATCTGTTCTAATGAAACGCAGATTGAACATATTTGACTGGTTCAAATATATTCAATCTGAAATTTTGAAAACGTGATCTTTAAAATTCATAACAAGTCTTTGAATTGTTCAAAGATCTTTGATACGATCAAACATATTAATTTAAATATGATTCTTATTCAATATTATTCTTCCACGATTCCATCTTGATGGAATTGAGTAGTGGGAGTAATTGAATCTTATATGATTTGATTCGTTTGATATTGAATGTTACCGAATTAGTTTCAATACTCTTGGGGTTATGCTCCAGTAACACTAATCCATCTCTTTAATTAATGTTCCATTATTTTCTACAGTTGCATATATGATATGTATAGGTAGAAAATTCGAATCTTGAAAAGTTTAAGATTTGAATATTTCTTTTATATAATATTTATATAATGGAAATTACTTACACCTCGGGAGTATAAGTAAAAGTTTATCGTTTATTCTGTTTAATAGAATATTGTATCTATTTGATATAATATCTTTCCTACGATCCTAAGTAATAAATCGTTTTATCACTTGGTGTGTGACATCAGATGTTGACTATTGTAGAAAAGACTTGACTTATTGAAGTCAAATGTGAGAATGATAAATTATAAATGGAACTACGTAATTAATAAGATGAAACAACCCTTATACATCTTCTATATAAGTCCAATAGGATATCAGAATCATTTACGAGTATTTGATACTTAATGATTATGTTGTTTTCTTACCGAAGAAAATTATCCTATAACTTATAATGGAAACGATATTTGATATCGATTCTGGAAGTTCACCATTGAACCATAGATATAAGATTGTTCATAGCCTACTACGATCAAGTTTTGAACTTGATTACGCTTTCATTATGAATTAATTCATGATATGTACTAATTGTTTGCGCAGCGAAAGCAGTGTGAACTTATTAAAGGTTTGACCTTTAAAGTATGACAATGAGAAAAGTTATACTCAGCAATCTATTGTAGATTCTGAGGAAACTTGTCTCTAGTCACACTAATTGAACAATTTAAGATCTGTTGGTTAATGTTGATATTAAACTGTACATTTTAGCTAAAGAATGCAAAATGGCGTTTTTTGAATGACTTATTCAAATAAGAGATCAGTTGTGATTTCTTTGTTTGAAGAGTTCATTCTGGAATGGCCCTAGAGTTTGTGCTCTGCTGAGATCGCAGTTTAGTGTGCTAGCTTATAGAGCCTATTGTAGACTCGGATAAGTCTTCCAGAAATTCGTGTTCTCTATTTTTGATATCATTCAGATTGTCTGATCTTGTCAAAGTATAGAGAATACATATGTGATTGAAGGGTTAATGGTAGCGTACAAATTACTTTCTAGTGTTATATATCCTAACAACATTATCATTATTATAGTAATAATGAGATGTTTGTCAGGTAAAAGATTTACCTAAGTCTTCTTTACTCCGTGAAAGCAGTGGGAGTAGTCTCTGTTATATTTGATATAAAGTTTTATATAAGATATAAAACTAAGAGACTTATGAGATACTCCTATTAGTCGTGCATTAGATATGATCTAATAAAAGACACAACAAGGCTATCTGTATGACAATTAGTATAAATGTTTGACAGTTATTGTGTGTCTTATATAAAGTATTCATCTTTCGTAAAGGATGATTCCTTTTTCGAAAGAGATATTGATTAGAATGTCTAATCAATCTTATGTATCATTTGATGATGACGTAATAAATACTTTATAATGTGAGATTGTAGATATCGATTTAATCATAATTGTTACGAGTTATTTTGATATCCTATAGACCATATGATGGATCTCGAAACACGTTCTTTGTGATATTTGAGATATTAAGAACGAGTTTCTAATTCATGAAGAATACAGTCTGTAACCATTAGGGTAATATTAGTTTTGAGACTAATTATGACGTTAGATAGTCTACGTCATAAAGAGTCACAAAAGATGTAGTGAGAATGTCACGAAGGATTCTACTATTCAGCGGAATTAGATGCAACTTATGAAGTATTGACTTATGAAGTTGCATAGTGACCTTATAAATTAGAAGTTTTATATTGGTGTTGTGCTTGCGGTTGTCCACATAGTATTTTGGATTTGATCCCTAAATACTTGGACAACTTAGTAGCTGTAGCATAATACTGATGTAGCATCAGATTCATGTTAATGTATAATTTAGATTCTACAAAATATGAATGATGATTGCTATGGGAACGATGGAGTTTGTTTGACAAACTCAATATGTCATAGCGGACCTGCTTCTTGTTGCCTACCTCTTAAGTACTGAGTGAGCTTTTGAGGGCTATGTGTATACGATACACATTGAGATTATATATGATACAGTGGATTGGCACAAGAGAAAGTGGGAGAAATTGTTGGGGTTGGTGCTCAGAGCGCCAATCCGGACCGTATTTATGTCTGATTCATGAATACGAACATCCCATTTTCCATAATATTACTTATTTATGGTTGCACCTCTTGTTTTTATATACGTATTCGATCTGATTACGATTAGATTGAAACTAAATGTTGTTTAGTGATATGTATATATTAGACAAAGGTTTGATAATATATAATGCAGTACACAGTTACAAAGGTAGTTTGTAATTAACATTGGGAAGTGTCACTGCTAAATGTATATTATCAAATATAGTTCCTGGTCAAGATTCACTAACACAGGTCGGTTAGTCAAATCTGTTGAGACTAGTACATGTCGTATATCGAGACTTGGTCCGATGGTTTATCCCAATGAACCATGAGTCTAGGGAGACTCGTATAGACGTGTAGGTGTTTATAGTGGATAAACACTGAACGACTCACCAAAGATTCTTAATGGATGGTACACCAACGTCAATAAGAATCTTCTCGGGTTGAGTAGCATAGTGGTCCTTCGACTTGAGATACCACTGTGGATGTATGAGACATCCTCCACACTTAGATGGCAGTCACGTCACCGATCTATTTAGATCAGACCTCCGCCTGTTCGTTGGGTGTGGACCGATCCTCAGGATTTCATGTGTGTATCAAGATAGGATCCGTCAGTTCTGTGTACAGAGCATAGGTAGTCCATATATGATTAGCAGTCTGTTAAATCCGTGGCCTTAGTAAAATTCGGAATTAAGTTATGTTATTTAGAGATTGCTAATAGAAACGTCGACGTGATAATACCTATAGAGATTTGACGTTTACATCTATATCTCTGGGATTATCCGGATACCTGTGATGGAGGGATTATACGTATGCAATGACCTCGACCTCTATGATTCAACTAGTTTATCTCTGGTCGTCATAATTTACGGGTGGGTAAATTATGGACACGAAATTAGATTTTGTGACAGATATACCTGAATCTATAGAGTCTCTGACCGACGTAAACACACACGTATAATGCAAACGCACATATCGTTCAAGTAGTATAAAAATATCGATCCCACGAGGACTTAATTCCTACTGTTGTTATTAATTATTGATATTATTTATTTACATGTATCTAATTATAGGGAGAAGTGAATTGAATGCTTTTGGTTGGTTGAATGTGGTTTTGCAAAATAAAATAAAAACAGACTCAAAACAAAAGACTCAAGGATCTAGGGTCGTGACTCCACACAATTTTATTATAAAGATGAATTGATTCTCTTATTTATGTGTAATAAATCAGTTTGCTAACCTGGAACACGAAAATATGCAAAAGCCTCTGTCGATGGTCAGATGCAAATACCCAGTATAACCCAATTGAACCATATGTCTATGTTAACCAAATTACTTGGATTCATTAAGATCAAGTTCCAATTATGGCTACCCCCGTCCGACAGGTATATGTTTATCCTGTAAGGAAATCTATTAAAGGGTTATCTATCCTCAAGGAAGATCGTGGTCTATTGAATCTAAGGCTGAAAGCTAAAATCCTTATGTCTAGTTCATTTTAAGTTTACCACATCAATCTTATTGGTGATCAGACAACAAGAAGCATTAAGCTTAAGACTCAATAAACAAACTAAAGAATTACCCATAAAAAGAAAATCAATTATTAAGTGTGAATATTGTGTTTCATCACTTCCCTAGAATAAAATAAAATGCTGGGGGTTAGAGGATCCACATTCAATATTTCTTATCTAGGAATCTCACTTATTATAATATATAAATTATTTTATATTCTGCTTTCTCAGGAATTAATAATGTTAAACATTTAAAATCAGCCATATAGGCGGTAATCCATTTAGTCCAACTACACCAGCCATATAGGCGGTAATTATCTGTCACATAAAGACCAGCCATATAGGCGTTAAAGTAATTTATATTTAACCCGACCATATAGGCGGTAATAAAGTCTGACATTAATTAATCCGATTAAATTATAATTTATAAATTATAATTAAGTGAGATTTACCTAGATAATTATATTAAAGGTTTCACCTTTTACCCAGCAGAAATTTAACTACAAAACATAAAAGAAAAGAGAAGAAGAAGAACTATTATTATTACTGAAAATTAAAATACATAAATTAAATATTATTTATATTTACAAAAAAACTAGATGCAATCCTCTAAAAACAGGGAAAATCTCCCAAGGAAAGCACCCCAAATGAAGTGGTGAAGGCCTGAATTTATAGGCAGATTCGGCAGTGGGCGTCGCGACGCCAACTTCCTTCTTGCGTCGCGACGCTGGCTCTGTTGACTTGGTCCACGCGGCTTGACTTGTTGACTATTGACGCGAATTTTGTCGGTCTAATAGGATTTCGACACGTGGCACGCGGTAAGATTCAATCCAATGGCATCTTGACATGTGGTAGAAGATGATTCACCATTGATTCGGTCCATTCAGAAGGTGACACGTGTCACACGGAGTGTCGGCACCATAGAATCCCGACACGTGTCCAGACGCATTTTAGCATGATCGATTCTGATGATGACACGTTGTAGGCACTGCATTTTTACACATAAGTCCCTATGATGAGTCTCATTTTGGAGACATTACCTTTTAAGTCACGGAGGTCACGGAAAACGGACATCGGAAGGGGGAATTCAGAATAAACAAGGTTCACTGTTTTCGTTGGTGCTGCGTTCGTTACTTCGTTCGAACGTCAGGCAGATTGCGGACGTTCGTGCCACGTTCGAGGAGGCGTTCGAACGGTGTCGGTAATTCTGATTTTGCTGCTAGCCTCACATCAAGCCCAATTCACCCAAGCCTTGGCCCACACGCCCAAGCCCACTTAAAACACATATTTAACACATGGTGAAATCAAAACAAATCTAAAAATCACATACCAAATTAAAAAGATATCATACCTAATCTAAACCGATCAAATATAATCATACCAAGCTAAAATCAATCAACCAATATATTATTCCCAAACTTAAAATATTGTATGCCTAATCAACATAAACTAAATATTCAACCTTCCCTACCTAGCCAAGATTTGTCCCCCCTCAATCTTTGACTTCCCTTATCCAACACCAAATCAAATCCCTTTCCTTGTCAAGCCTAACCCTTTGCCTATAAAAAAGAACCATTCACCAACCTTCTGAACCCTAGCTAGCTCATACAGATAAGATACACACAACTCACGGCAATAACAAGAAGAAAAACAGAAATAATCCCCATCATCTCCCCCATTCCACAACCGAAAACAGCAGCCCCTACACCTCCTAAAATCGCCCATACAGCAGCCCTAAACACACACATAAAACAGCCCCCGAACCACACCATAACATCACCGAAAATCACACCCAAAACAGTAGCCAAAACATCCCAAAAACAGTAACTAAAATACAGCAGCAGAACAGTAGCAGCGGCAGCGAATCGGAGTCAAAACAGTAGCAAAAGATGGAGGACGACGACCCAAAACAGTAAGACAACGAACGAGAGCAGTGAACCAGTGAATCAGTGAACCGGAAGAGTTGCGGAGCTTTACCCTTCCGATCTTCGTGAAACGCGAGTCCGAGAGACGACTTAAAAGGTTAGACCTGAGGGCACTTTTTCATTAGTTTATATTCGTTCTTTTTATTATTGAATTTTATTCGCATGAGAGTCGTTTATGGACGCATGTTGTGGCTTGAATGAAATGGAAGAGTGTCGTCTCTTGTGGTATATAGGATGGAAACCCAGACGTAAATTCCGTAGCCGAATCCGAATGGATGGTAGTGCGGTCTGTACTTGGGATACAACTCCACGTACCACTTGAGTAAACGGCACCTTCTCTTGTTTTGTGTTGCTTTGGTTTATCTATTTCTTGTTACTTAAATTCTGTATGTCGCTTATTTGTGTATGATATAATCGAGTGCATGGGCTCAGTAAGTGCGATGAAAGGTCCCCTAATCGGAAGGGTTAAAATCCTTCACCACGATGCTTTGCCGCACCGATTGATGTGTGTTCGGTTGAATGCGAGATACGTTCAATCAGACACATTACGTTTAATATTGTTGCTTATTTATGCATGGTTCAATCGAGCGCATGAGCTTAGTAAGTGGAATGAAAGATCCCCTATGGGGAGGGGTTAAAGCCCTTTACCACGATGCTTTGCCGCGCCGGTTGATATGTGTTCGGTTGGATGCAAGACACGTTCAATCGGACATACTTAGTTGAATATGATTGTCTTTATGTTTGTATGCATGATGTGATATGACGCGCATGGGCTTAGTATGTTGGTCTAAAGGTCCTCTCTTTGAGAGATCAAGAGCCCCCAAAAGGCCACCTTTACGGTAGTACTTCGCCGCGCCCCATTTATTTTGTTGTTTATGTATTGCGTCCTATTTCATGCATCAGGTCTGTTCCCGTTCGAACGCGTTTACGAACGCAACTCGAACGCGCATGTATTTTGCCTTGTCATGCATCAGGTCTTATTTCTGTTCGAACGCGTTCACGAACGCCACACGAACGTGAGCATTCTGTTTCATTTCCGTTCGAACGCGTTATCAAACGCCATACGAACGCGAGCATTCTGTTTCATTTCCGTTCAAACGCGTTATCAAACGCCATACGAACGCGAACCTTCTGTTTACCGTTCGAACGTGTTTACGAATGCTACACGAATGCGCACACACTGAACTGAGTCTCTCTTATCATATTCATGCATAATTGCCTCTTGGTTGATCTTTCTTGTGTTATATAGCCAACCGTATTATTTGTATTCCTGCATTTATCCATTCTATGTGTTCTTGGAATTGTATTCAAGCATGATTAGGCTGTTAGCATGTTATTTGGTTAATAGGTTCATGAGATAGTACTCAAGCATGATTAGGTTGTTCTTAGTTTTCCATATCATAGGATTGAAATATGTTCATGAGATTGCCATGTGATGTTGCATGTTGTGATGAACTTGTTGATGAATGCATATGAATCTAGAAGCATGATATTTTTGGAAATAAATGTTATTTAAGCCTGGTTAAATTATTACGTAAATCCTTTTATTACAAGTGACATAAGTAAGGGACCATTCCGAAACCAACGGTTTGAGGTTTTCCCTTGCGAGGGGTGAGTGCGACCTTAAATCTCATTTTCCCGGTTCACACCGGGTGGCGACTCCATTACTCTCCGGTTTAGTCCCCCGTGGCTACTCTGTACTCCCAACTAGGCCGCGAGCCTAGGACTGAAAAGCGTCGCCCAGGTTCTGTTGTCTACACACGTGTCACGTCGCACGTTAGCATGATCGGCGCACGTTAGCATCCGGCGTATTTTAGCAAATTTCTTCTGACTGGTCCATGTGTCCGACACAAGTTAGTAGGCGGCGCATGTTAGACGTCGCGACGCAGAAGGCTTGCGCGTCGCGACGCGACCAAATTACAAAAAATACCCTTTTCATCCTTTTTCACTGTTTTGGCCACAAATTACTTCCAATGCTTTCCAAACTTTATTTATCTGCAAAATAACAATAAAACACATCAAAACATTCACAAAACCTGAGAAATTATACAAAATATTAGGTTAAATGAGTGGGGAAAGTGATATAATTACCACTCATCACACCCCCAAACCTAACATTTTGCTAGTCCTCGAGCAAAACATAAAATAACACAAAAATAAAATTAACTAAGCCACTTTCGTAGGGATCACGGTTGGATTTAGCGTATGCAACAAGCCTTTAAACCCCTAGGTGTCCCTAGTGGACGAGTTGTAGTCTCGTGAGGGTTTACAGCAATGATACCCACAAACATTTTACAAAATTAAAAAGAAAGTAAAACTAATGCACACAAAAACAAAAAGACAATATAATAGATATATAAACAACGTCCTCAGAGAATGTCTAGCATCAAAGTTAGAGGAACTTTCAAAACGCATATTCCAACTAAAATCCTTTCTTTTGAACAACATATCTAAATCAGACTCAAAGTGTGTGTGTGTGAATAATTCTGCAAACAACTTCGATTCTAAGTTGTCAATTCGGTGATTTCGTCTCAACTCTCAGTAGTTAATGGGTCAAACCAATCTGAGTATCTAAAATTATTATGTCTACTACAATCAGCACATGTGAGGTATGTGATTTTTCTGATTTTTTTTTTTATTTATATACAACATCTTTGATCCATGTAGCGAGCTTTGGGCCAGTGGCTCCCAAACCTGATGGTTTTGGGGCACTAAGTGTTAATACACCCCTACGGACTTAATCACCCGGATCTCGGATGTTTAATAAACTAACACAAGCTTTCCCGTTTGACGCGAACTATCACTGCTTACTAAGGCAAGATGCCCGGTTACTAAGTACTTGCTTGGTTTAGTTTATTTTTCCTTTTTTTTACATACCGCACATAATAATTGCAGAAAGAAACAGAAACTCAGGCAAACGGTCATTCATTAACCACTGATTATTTTAACTAGTCACTTTGTTAATTCCTTATTATCTAACTACTTACAAGACTATTTTTAAAAGTGCGCACGAGTCTGACCTAGATGTGAAATTCAAATTAGGGATAAAAGTGAAATTAGAGTTTATCTTTTCCTAAAACTTTTTAACTAAACAAACAATCAAATCATCGGACTTTTATTTTTTTTTAATTATTTTTTTTTGGGTTTTTTCGATTTTAAAACACACAATAATAGAAAATGCGGGAGATAAAAACGCTAAAATAAATCACACGACATGCAGAGAAAAAAAATTAACGAAATTTTGAAAAAATTAAAATCAAGCAAATACCCACACCCCCAAACCTAAATCTAGCATTGTCCCTAATGCGTTACAAAACATAAATCAAAAGAATGGAACAATAGTACCTGAGTTTTTAATCATCAGCCTCATTCTCATCGCTGTCGTCAGATGGTGGGTCGGGGAACTTTTGAACAGTAATGTGCAAATCATTTGCCATTTATTGTAGTGCAATAGAATCACGACACGTGTCCAGGCGCATTTTAGCATGATCGATTCTGATGATGACACATGTCACGGCGCACGTTAGCATGATCGGCGCACGTTAGCATCCGACGCATTTTAGCAAATTTCTTCTGACTAGTCCACGTGTACGGCGCAAGTTAGCAGGCGGCGCATGTTAGACGTCGCGACGCAGAAGGCTTGCTGTGGGAACACAGGAACTGGGCGACGCATGCTGTCCCGGGCTCTCGGCCCGGTTGGGAGTACCGAGTAGCCCGCGGGGGACTAAACCGGAGAATAATGGAGTCGCCACCCGGTGTGAACCGGGACAAAGATTTAAGGCCGCACTCACCCCTCGCAAGGGAAGACCTCAAACCGTTGGGTTCGGAATGGTCCGTTACTTATGCCACTTGTAATAAAATGATTTGTGCAATAATCTAACCAAGCCTAAGCAACATATTTCCAAGGATAATTTACTCCTAAGTTCGTATGCATAGGTACAAAGCTCATATTTAAGTTTTCATATAACACATTTTCATGTTTACATACAACCTATTTGTATAGAATCTATGTCCGAATTCATGCATAAAGATAAATCGACATACGTAAGACATACAGTTTCACAATCGTAGACACAGAGGCGCAAACAAATAGCATTCATACAAGCATGCATATTAAGGAAAGACACTTAAGCGCATAATATAAATAGATCACTAATAGGTAATACAAATGCTTAAGGTAAAAAGTGACAACTATATACTAAAATAAACATGTCGTGATGTGGTGCAAAGGAAGATAACTAATATAGACACTAACACACATGTGAGCACTTTTCCAAGTGGTACGTGGAATTGTATCCCAAGTACAGACCACACTACCGTCCATTCGGAATCGGCAACAGAATTTATGTCTGGGTTTCCATCCGATATACCATAAGAAATAATACTCAAATTCTATCATAACATGGATATATGAATTGTACTACGTTAAGCCAAGACTAAGGTAGGTGATGCATCCAATATATGAAAGACGCGGCAAATATCGTGGTAAAGGTAGCCTTTTAGGCTTTTCTTCCCCCAAATGGAGAACCTTTTTAGTCCAACACAATAAGCCCATGCGCTTTTCATTACAATACGTATAAAGATAAAGATAACTATATGAAACTTCATATACCCGATTGAACACATCTTACTTCAACCGAATATACATCAACCGGCGCGGCAAAGCATCTTGGTAAAGGGTTTTAACCCCTCCAAATAGGGGACCTTTAATCTGACTTACTAAGCCCATGCGCTCGATCATGTCATGCATACAAAGAATAAAGACAATAATATCAAACTTAGTATGCCCGATTGAACATATCTTACATTCAACCGAACATACATCAACCGACGCGGCAAAGCATCGTGGTAAAGGGTTTTAACCCCTCGAAATAGGGGACCTTTAATCCGACTTACTAAGCCCATGCACTCGATCGCATCATGCATACAAAGAATAAATGCAATAATATCAAACTTAGTATGCTTGATTGAACATATCTTATATTCAACCGAACAAACATCAACCGGCACGGCAAAGCATTGTGGTAAAGGATTTTAACCCCTCAAAATATGGGACCTTTAATCCGACTTTCTAAGCCCATGCGCTCGATCGCATCATGCATAAACAAGTAAAATGTAGAATTTAAATGAAGAATAGTAAATAAATCAAAGTAACATAAAACAAAAGAAAGTGCTGTTTACTCATGCGGTATGTGGAGTTGTATCCCGAGTACAGATCATACTACCGTCCATTCGGAATCGGCTATGAAATTTATGTCCGGGTTTCCATCCGATATACCACGAGAGTTGACACATCTTTCATTTTATTCCAAGGCCACAACATACAATATTTCACAATTCATGCGCTTTCTATCTATTCAAGGGCCACAACATGCTTCACTCAAAAATAATCATGCAAACAAAACTCAATAAATAATAAAAATACAACTGAAAACAAGTGTGAAAAATACCCTCAGGTCTAACCCTTTATGTCGCCTTTCGGACTCGCGTTTCACGGCCTTCGGAAGGGCTATCGCTCCGCAACTCTTCCGGTTTACTGGTTTAGCGTCTTAGCTCACTGTTTTGATGTTCGGGCTGCTGTTTTTTGCTCCATTTCGCTGTTGTTTTTGTTGTATTTTCTGGTTACTATTTTTGGTAATTAGGGGACTGTTTTGCTTACTGTTTTTGGGTAGTTGAGGGTCGGTTTATAGGGCAGTTTTGGTGGCAGTTTATTCACTGTTTGGGGGACTGTTTTAAGAGATTTATGTACTATTTTTGGGGTGTATTGTGGAGGGTATATGCGACAGGTCAAGGCTTTTTTTCACGGCTGTTTAAGGCTTGTTTGTGGCTTATGGCAGTGGGCGCTTATGTGAGTGGAACGGTTGGTTGCGTGGCTATGAGAGGAACGGCTGGTTGCGTGGCTGTGAGACTTTGGAGTGAATGGTTCTTTTGTGCGCAAAGTAGCAGGCTGATGACGTCGTGGCTTGTGGCTAATGGCAAGTGGCTGAGAGTTGTGTGTGGCGAGAGTTGTGTGCTTAGGGCTATGAGCTGGGCGCAAACGTGAGGGCTATGCGTGTGCTGGGTGAAGTGGCAAGGCATGTGGGCTGATTTACGTGTAAAGAGAGTGCATTTGGCTTTTTGTTGAGGGACGTGTGGGCTATAGAGCTAAGGGCGTGATGGCTGGGTACGTTTGATGCGCTGTGGAGATTGTGGAGGGCTTGGTGCATGAAGGCAAAGAGCAGGTGTCGTGGAGTTGGGTGAGTGTCAGGGGGGAGGCTTCTTCACGTGGAGATGGCTTGTGTTTGTTGGCAGGCTAGGATTGTTTGTGGAGAGAGAGGGACCAAATGCTATTAGGGTTTATTGTTTTGTGTTAGCCGTGAGTGAGAGAGATGGAGGCCAATAGGGTTTTTCTCTATTGCCGTCAATGTGTATAGGGTTTTCTCATTTGTTTGTTGCTGCCGAGTGTTTAGTTGTGTTGGCTACTGTATGAAGAATCCAAGCGAGAGAGAGAGCTGAGTGTGGGCATGAAGATTAGCTTAGGGTTTCATTGTTTTTGTTGTGGTTGAGAGAAGGAAGATGCAGACGTGAGAATGGAGAGGTGTTAGAGAGGGAGATAGGCCAGCCAGGGCAGTTAGGGTTTGTTGGATGCTTATATAGTGAGGGGGTAGGGTTAGGGTTTCTGCATTGTTTATTTGAAAGGAAAGAAATCAATTAATTTATGTGTGTGTTTAATTTTAATTATTTAAGGCAAGAAATTATTAATATTAGGTGAGTGATTTATTTAATTTTGAAATTTAACTTAATTAGATTTAGTTTAATTTAATTTGTGAATTTAATTTAATTGGTTATAATTTAATTGGTTTGTGATTTTTAGATTAGGAATTTAATTGGTTATTTAATTTAGGAATCAATTTAGTTATTTTAATTTCATTTCAATTAGTTATTTAATTTAATTGGTTTTGGTTTCGATTTAATTTGGATTTAATTTGTGACATATATTTTAAATGTTTTAATTATTTTGGATTGGGCTTGGTGTGTTTTAAAACAGAGGTCCAACAAACGAACCCGAAGCGAAACAAGCGAGTTAAATCCTTCCAAATGCTAATTTCCAACTTTCCCATTCCGACGTCTGTTTCAGTCGCCCCCACTTTGATGGGAGTTGTGAAGTGTGTGACAATGACAATCCTATCAAAGTACGTGCAATGCATTTTTACTTACCTAACTCGCTAGCTGTGACCTGACTTGCATGCTGCTTCGAACTGAGTTGATATGGTGGCGAGGTGCCTCGACCCCTAAGCTTTGTTTCTGAACCACCGAATGTGAACTGTGATGATGATGTCGTGGGCCATCGACCTGGGACGCATCCCGGAACTGCAACCGACAACGGGGGCACCTCGACCCAACACCGCTAACAATATGGACCTCGCCCTCGAACTGATGATGTAGTGGGCACCTCGACCCTGGGCACCTCGACCCGAAACTACAACCGACAACGGGGGCACCTCGGCCCTGGGCACCTCGACCAATACCGCTGACAATAGGGACATCGACCTCGAACTGATGATGTAGTGAGCACCTCGACCCTTGGCACCTCGACCCAGAACTACAACCGACAACGGGGGCACCTCGACCCAACACCGCTGACAACATGGACCTCACCCTCGAACTGATGATGTAGTGGGCACCTCGACCCTGGGCACCTCGACCCGAAACTACAACCGACAACGGGGGCACCTCGACCCTGGACACCTCGACCCAAAACCGTTGATAATAGGAACCTCGCCCTCGAACTGACAATGTAGTGGGCACCTCGACCCTGGGACTACAACCGACAACGGGGGCACTTCGGCCCTGGGCACCTCGACCCAATACCGCTGACAAAAGTGGGCCTCGCCCATAAGCTGATGATGTAGTGGATCCTCAACCCTGGGACGCATCTCGGAACTACAACTGATGATGCAATGGGCCTTCGACCCTGGGACGCATCCCGGAACTGCAACTGACAACGGGGGCACCTCGACCCTGGGCACCTCGACCCAATACCACTGACAAAGTGGGCCTCGCCCTCGAACTGATGATGTAGTGGGCACCTCGATGCTGGGCACCTTGACCCGAAACTACAACCGACAACGGGGGCACCTCGACCCTGGGCACCTCGACCCAACACCGCTGACAATAGGGACCTCACCCTCGAACTGATGATGTAGTGGGCACCTCGACCCTGGGCACCTCGACCCGAAACTACAACCGAAAACGGGGCACCTTGACCCAACACCGCTGATAATAGGGACCTCGCCCTCGAACTGATGATTTAGTGGGCACCTCGACCCGGAACTACAACCAACAACGGGGGCACCTCGACCCAACACCGCTGACAATAGGAACCTCGCCTCGAACTGATGATGTATTGAGCACCTCGACCCTTGGCACCTCGACCCAGAACTACAACCGACAACGGGGGCACCTCGACCCAACAACCGCTGAAAACATGGACCTCACCCTCGAACTGATGATGTAGTGGGCACCTCGACCCTGGGCACCTCGACCCGAAACTACAACCGACAACGGGGGCACCACGACCCTGGACACCTCGACCCAACACCGTTGATAATAGGAACCTCGCCCTCGAACTGACAATGTAGTGGGCACCTCGACCCTGGGACTACAACCGACAACGGGGGCACTTCGGCCCTGGGCACCTCGACCCAATACCGCTGACAAAAGTGGGCCTCGCCCATAAGCTGATGATGTAGTGGATCCTCAACCCTGGGACGCATCCCGGAACTACAACTGATGATGCAATGGGCCTTCGACCCTGGGACGCATCCCAGGGGCACCTCGACCCTGGGCACCTCGACCCAATACCACTGACAAAGTGGGCCTCGCCCTCGAACTGATGATGTAGTGGGCACCTCGAAGCTGGGCACCTTGACCCGAAACTACAACCGACAACGGGGGCACCTCGACCCTGGGCACCTCGACCCAACACCGCTGACAATAGGGACCTCACCCTCGAACTGATGATGTAGTGGGCACCTCGACCCTGGGCACCTCGACCCGAAACTACAACCGAAAACGGGGCACCTTGACCCAACACCGCTGATAATAGGGACCTCGCCCTCGAACTGATGATTTAGTGGGCACCTCGACCCGGAACTACAACCAACAACGGGGGCACCTCGACCCAACACCGCTGACAATAGGAACCTCGCCCTCGAACTGATGATGTAGTGGGCACCTCAACCCTGGGCACCTCGACCCGAAACTACAATCGATAATGGGGGCACCTCGACCCTGGGCACCTCGACCCAACACCGCTGACAATAGGGACCTCGCCCTCGAACTGATGATGTAGTGGGTCATCGACCCTGAACTAGTACTGATGTGGGCCCGCCCCCAAACCGATACTGATATGGGCCTCGCCCCCAAGCTGATATGGATGTGCGCCCCTAAACTAATGCTGATTTGGGCATCGACCCTGAGTTGATACTGATACTGATGTGTCTCCATACTCGGAGTGCCATACCCAGCAAAACTGATACTGATGTCTCCGTATCCGGAGTACCATATCTGACAAAACTGCCTGGCTTGTTCATTCCCAAACTGTGTTTCCATTCTCGGAGTGCCATTCCCGGCTTGTTCATTCCCGAACTGTGTTCCATTTTTGGAGTGCCATTCCCGGCTTGTTCATTCCCGAACTGTGTTTTCATTCTCGGAGTGCCACTCTTGGCTTGTCCATTCTCGAACCTTGACCCATTCTCGAACTCTGCTCTATTCTCCGATTACCATTCTCGATTTGTTTATTCTCGAACCTTACTCCATTCTCGGATTACCATTCTCGGCAAAACTGATACTGAACTAAAGTGGGCCTCGCCCTCAGAGTGCCATACTCGGCCAGACTGATTCTGAACTAATGTAGGCCTCGCCCCCAGAGCGCCATACCCGGTAAGATTGATACTGATGCTAATGTGGGCTTCGCGCCCAGAGTGATACTGATGTGGGCCTCGCTCCCAGAATGATGTGGGCCTCGCCCCAAACTAATACTGATATGGGCCTCGCCCCTAGGACTCATCCCCAAGACTGAAACTGATAGGGGCCTCAACCCTGGGACTCATCCTCAAAACTGATTCATTTCTGAAACTGATTGTACTGTTGCTGCTTCTGATTGGCTTGTCTTTGCCGCTTTTCTTTTTCTTATTCAAAACCTGTGAATACAAAACAAAACAAACACAAAAAGAGAATGAAAAATATGTTACGTGTATGCATGCATGCATGAATGAATTTCCTATTCCGTTGGGTTACGTCTTCCACCAGTTCTCCAGGTGATTGCTCAGTCTTCTCTCTGGTTTCATGACTCAATATCTTGTTATGTCCCTGATTCACGATGTGGGAGACTGGTCGCCCCCAGTCTTGGTTTACCTTTCTGCTCTCCGCTGTTTGTAGTTGGTTAAGATGAACCACATGGTGGGGCCTTCCATATCATATTATATCACATGCTACGAAATAGTCCCAATAGTTACACATATTATTGCCCTCAAGGAATGCTCAGTATTGAAACCAGAGAACCTTCAAAACATTCAACGCAACTCAAATCCAAGTCTTTGAATAAATGATCTAAGCCAGACTCAAAGTGTGTGTGTGCAAAAGTTCCTTCGCGGATTCATCCCTAGATAAGCTAACTCAATGATTTCGTTTCAAAAATCGGGATCGATGGGTCAAACCAACCTAGATGTCTCAATTATGCCTGTAGTTGCTTTTCTGTGCTCATGTGGTATGGTTTTCTTTCTATTTTTCTCTTGTCTCTTTCTTTTCTATTTTCATTTTGAACTTTTTTTTTTCATCTTTTTTCAACACACCTACTCTTTAAGGTAGCATTTCTCATCATGGTGGTCCTAATACTTGCCCATGGGTAGCTTCACGCTTATCGGTTATAGGCGATTTATTTCTTTTCTTTAGAGACTTTTTTTTTTCAACCATACCACACATCATAACACAAGCAAGTCAGGATAGACATCTAAGCAAACGGTCATTCATCGACCCGCAATTTCTTCAACTAGTCACCTTGCTAACTACTCAGGTTTTCACCGCTAAAAACCTATAGTGAAGTGCTTACGAGTCTAACAGAGATCAATTACTCAAAGCATCAGATAAAAGCATGTCAAGGGTTTATCGTTTCTAAATTTTCCCTCTAAAGCAATCAATTTCATCATCGGACTTATGCCTAACTATCAAGGACTAAAAACAAACAACAATTTTTTTTCTTTTTTTTTCTCTTTTTTTTTGAAGGCCCCCCCAATGGTCTTTCTATCCTTGCCCTAAGGTTTTCTGTTTCTCAATTTCCTTTTCCCCGCTATCCATGTTTGCTAAACTCCTCTTAACAAACCTTTTTTTCTTCTCTAACCCAACAGATATCTATGATGGCTTTTAAGACACGGGGTTAACATGATGCGTGTATGCATGAGATGCGTGAGATACGTGCAATGTATGTAATATATAAGCCCATTTAAGAATTTTTACACTAGTAGGCCCATTATCATTTTAAAGTATTCAATCATACTATTGCGCGGTGTAAACTTGTCCCAGTTGAAAAGGCCCAACAGGTTTACACTTTGCGATAACATGGCTAAACAACTTCAAATGATAAGAGGCCCAAACAAAAAAAGGCCCACCGAAATTTTAGAAGCTTCTGGCCCAACTATTAAATGACACGAACTCGACTAAGTTTAAATGGCCCAACAAGTTCACATCTTTTAATAAAATGTCCAACTGGATCCAAATGATGACGGTCCAAAACATCAACATAAAAAAAAATTTCTACTAGTTCTACGACTAAGGTTCACATGTGGGTTTACAGGAGTGCAGACAAAGGCTCTCGGTGACGAAGGCTCTCGCTGACAATGCCTTTAACTAAACCCCTTCAACCCACAGTAGACACGGTTAATTAAAGCACAAATCCAAACTTTACAAGACATTATTTCGGGGCCGATTCTCTATCCCCAGTGGAGTCGCCAGACTGTGGGAACACAGGAACTGGGTGACGCATGCTGTCCCGGGCTCGCGGCCCGGTTGGGAGTACGGAGTAGCCCGCGGGGGACTAAACCGGAGAATAATGGAGTCGCCACCCGGTGTGAACCAGGACAAAGATTTAAGGCCGCACTCACCCCTCGCAAGGGAAGACCTCAAACTGTTGGGTTCGGAATGGTCCTTTACTTATGCCACTTGTCATAAAATGATTTGTGCAATAATCTAACCAAGCCTAAGCAATATATTTCTAAGGATAATTTATTCCTAAATTCGCATGCAAAGGTACAAAGCTCATATCTAAGTTTTCATATAACACATTTTCATGTTTACATACAACCTATTTGTATATAATCTATGTTTGAATTCATGCATAAAGATAAATTGACATACGGAAGACATACAGTTTCACAATCGTAGACACAGAGGCGCAAACAAATAGAATTCATACAAGCATGCATATTAAGGAAAGACACTTAAGCGCATAATATAAATAGATCACTAATAGGTAATACAAATGCATAAGGTAAAAATAGACAACTATATGCTAAAATAAACATGTCGTGATGTGGTGCAAAGGAAGATAACTAATATGGACACTAACACACATGTGAGTACTTTTCCAAGTGGTACGTGGAATTGTATCCCAAGTACAGACCGCACTACCGTCCATTCAGAATCGGCTACAGAATTTATGTCTGGGTTTCCAACCGATATACCACAAGAAATAATACTCAAATGCTATCATAACATGGATATATGAATTGTACTACGTTAAGCCAAGACTAAGGTAGGTGATGCATCCAATATATGAAAGACGCGGCGAATATCGTGGTAAAGGTATCCTTTTAGGATTTTCTTCCCCCAAATGGAGAACCTTTTTAGTCCAACACAATAAGCCCATGCGCTTTTCATTACAATGCGTACAAAGATAAAGATAACTATATCAAACTTCGTATACCCGATTGAACACATCTTACATTCAACCGAATATACATCAACCGGCGTGGCAAAGCATCTTGGTAAAGGATTTTAACCCCTCCAAATAGGGGACCTTTAATCCGACTTACTAAGTCCATGCGCTCGATCGTGTCATGCATACAAAGAATAAAGACAATAATATCAAACTTAGTATGCCCGATTGAACATATCTTACATTCAACCGAACATACATTAAACGACGCGGCAAAGCATCATGGTAAAGGGTTTTAACCCCTCGAAATATTGAACCTTTAATCCGACTTACTAAGCCCATGCGCTAGATCGCATCATGCATACAAAGAAAAAAGAC
This sequence comes from Zanthoxylum bungeanum, assembly GCA_019454045.1. NCBI lineage: Eukaryota > Viridiplantae > Streptophyta > Magnoliopsida > Sapindales > Rutaceae > Zanthoxylum > Zanthoxylum bungeanum. Next base: position 641,858 of record SKCR01031917.1, read on the forward strand.
AATATTATCAAACTTAGTATGCCCGATTGAACATATCTTACATTCAACCGAACACACATCAACCGGTGCGGCAAAGAATCGTGGTAAAGGGTTTTAACCCCTTCAAATAGGGGACCTTTAATCCGACTTACTAAGCCCATGCGCTCGATCGCATCATGCATAAACAAGTAAATTGCAGAATTTAAATGAAGAATAGTAAATAAATCAAAGCAACATAAAACAAAAGAAAGTGCCGTTTACTCATGCGGTACGTGGATTTGTATCCCGAGTACAGATCATACTACCGTCCATTCAGAATCGGCTATGAAATTTATATTCGGGTTTCCATCCGATATACCGCGAGAGTTGACACATCTTTCATTTTATTCCAAGGCCACAACATACAATATTTCACAATTCATGTGCTTTTATCTATTCAAGGGCCACAACATGCTTCACTCAAAAATAATCATGTAAACGAAACTCAATAAATAATAAAAATACAACTGAAAACAAGTGTGAAAAATACCCTCAGGTCTAACCTTTTATGTCGCCTTTCGGACTCGCGTTTCACGGTCGTCGGAAGGGCTGTCGCTCCGCAACTCTTCCGGTTTACTGGTTTAGCGTCTTAGCTCATTGTTTTGCTGTTTGGACTGCTGTTTTTTGCTCCATTTCGCTGCTATTTTTATTATATTTTCTGGTTACTGTTTTTGGTAATTAGGGGATTGTTTTGCTTACTGTTTTTGGGTAGTTGAGGGTCGGTTTATAGGGCAGTTTTGGTGGCAGTTTATTCACTGTTTGGGGGACTGTTTTAAGAGATTTGGGTACTGTTTTTGGGGTGTATTGTGGAGGGTATATGCGGTAGTTCAAGGCTTGTTTTCACGGCTGTTTAATGCTTGTTTGTGGCTTATGGCAGTGGGCGCTTATGTTAGTGGACCGGTTGGTTGCGTGGCTATGAGAGGAACGGCTGGTTCTGTGGCTGTGAGACTTTGGCGTGAAGGGTTCTTTTGTGCGCAAAGGAGCAGGCTGATGATGTCGTGGCTTGTGGCTAATGGCAGGTGGCTGAGAGTTGTGTGTGGAGAGAGTTGTGTGCTGAGGGCTATGAGCTAGGCGCAAACGTGAGGGCTAGGCGTGTGCTGGGTGAAGTGGCAAGGCAGATGGGCTGATTTACGTGTAAAGAGAGGGCATTTGTCTTTTTGTTGAGGGACGTGTGCTATGGAGCTAAGGGCGTGATGGCTGGGTACGTTTGATGCGCTGTGGAGATTGTGGAGGGCTTGGTGCATGAAGGCAAGGAGCAGGTGTCGTGGAGTTGGGTGAGTGTCAGGGGGCCATGCGAGGCTTCTTCACGTGGAGATGGCTTGTGTTTGTTGGCAGGCTAAGATTGTTTTTGGAGAGAGAGAGACCAAATGCTATTATGGTTTATTTTTTTGTGTTAGCCATGAGTGAGAGAGATGGAGGCCATTAGGGTTTTTCTCTGTTTCCGTCAATATGTATAGGGTTTTCTCATTTGTTTGTTGCTGCCGATTGTTTAGTTGTGTTGGCTACTGTATGAAGAATCCGAGCGAGAGAGAGAGAGAGCTGAGTGTGGGCGTGAAGATTAGCTTAGGGTTTCATTGTTTTTGTTGTGGTTGAGAGAAGGAAGATGCAGACGTGAGAATGGAGAGGTGCTAGAGAGAGAGATAGGCCAGCCAGGGCAGTTAGGGTTTATTGGATGCTTATATAGTGAGGGGGTCGGGTTAGGGTTTCTGCATTGTTTATTTGAAAGGAAAGAAATCAATTAATTTATGTGTGTGTTTAATTTTAATTATTTAAAGCAAGAAATTATTCAAATTAGGTGAGTGATTTATTTAATTTTGAAATTTAATTTAATTAGATTTAATTTAATTTAATTTGTGAATTTAATTTAATTGGTTATAATTTAATTGGTTTGTGATTTTTAGATTAGGAATTTAATTTGTTATTTAATTTAGGAATCAATTTAGTTATTTTAATTTCATTTCAATTAGTTATTTAATTTAATTGGTATTGGTTTCGATTTAATTTGGATTTAATTTGTGACATATATTTTAAATGTTTTAATTATTTTGGATTGGGCTTGGTGTGTTTTAAAACAGAGGTCCAACAAGCGAACCCGAAGCGAAACAGGCGAGTTAAATCCATCCAAATGCTAATTTCCAACTTTCCCCTTCCAACGTCCGTTTCCCGCGGCTTTCACAATCAAAGAGTTAGTGTCTCCATACGAGACTCATCATCGGGACTTACATGCAAAAATGCAGTGCCTACACTTGCGCGTCGTGACGCGGCCAAATTACAAAAATATCATTTTCGTCATTTTTCACTGTTTTGACCCCAAATTGCTTCCAATGCTTTCCAAACTTTATTTATCTATAAAATAACAATAAAACACATCAAAACATTCACAAAAACCGAGAAACTATACAAAATATTAGGTTAAATGAGTCGGAAAAGTGATATAATTACCACTCATCATGAAATATACTCGTTGAGCACTATGGCAACTTTTATGAATACTGGTGATTATTTTTTAAATCGTTTAAACGTTAAACGAAAGATGAATGAAAACGGGCCGAACTGTCATTTCCTAATTAATGTGTATTTGTATTTAATATATGATATTATTAAATATACATTAATAAATTATCAAATAAATGTATTTGACATATATCATTAATATATGTATTTAAGATATTTAAAGTAAATATAATACATATATTTGAGATATTTGTATTTATTTAATTATTTAATTGTTAAATGATTAATATAATTAAAATATAAATATCTCACCAAATGATAAAGTTAGGAAATGATTATAAGTGTAAATTGTTGACTTTATACTTAAACAAAAGGTTGTCAAAATGGTTTTGACTTCTTAAGATATTTGTTTTAAATTGTTTAAAATTGAAATATCAATTTACTTTTCTTTTAACTAAATTCGGCCAATACCCTAATTTAAATATAAGTGTTATATTTTTGAGTTGCTTTTGTTGACTTATGAATTTTCATTAAATGTGTAATGACAAAATTTGCAAGTTGATTAAAGTAACTTTAATTGAAATAAAAAATATCTAGATATTTTATATACACCATAAATTTCGGCCAAGGTAATTTTTGGAGGGTATATATTTTTTTGTTTCACTTTTAGGGTTTTAAGAGTTCATAAGTTACCAAATAAACATAATATAGTTGAGAGAAAAAGGCTTGGAGGCTAAAGAAGAAAGCTTGGAAAAATCATGCTTTTGTAAGTTTTTCTTTAAAGCTTTCAACATAGAAAATGTTTCTAACATCCTTAGCTTCATCTTGTATTGCTTTGATGTTGTCTCTTCACTTATAGTTTATGTTTTAATTGGTTATGAACTTGGAAGAAAGATGTATGCATGTTTAGTTTCAAAGTGAGCTTGAAATGGTTTCATAAGCTCTCTTTTGATTTTTAGAAAATCAAAGTTGCCATTATAGAGTTAGTAAGCCACTGATTGGTGACCTAGAATTGTTCTAGAGTTGTTTCAAAGTGCTGAGGCTTGATTGGTGAAGTATTGAATGGATTAAAGTGTTGGATTTTGTAAATTTGGTGAAATTGGACAATTTGATGAAATTGAAAAATTAGGGTTCTTAACCCACTCCAAATTTGGAGATTTTCATATATGTGATGTATTATGGTATGAATATGATGCATTTAAAATTTTAGGTTGATTGGATTAGATCTTGGCATGTTTTGAACTAAAGGTACCAAATTACAATTAATTGAAAATTTTGGGTGGCTCACGGCATTAGCTCAAAAATTGGGGATTTGTGTGAAATCTGATTTTGATGCATTAGATGTAAAAATATTTTAGAAATGATTTAGAATCATCCAAAATCTTATTTGATAATAATTGGGCTAAAATAATCAATTTATAAAGTTTTGGGGCTATTCGATAATTACCAAGAAATTTGATCTCTTGTGTAATTTTTCAGAATTTGATGATTGGATAATTAAATAAATAAGTTTATTTAATTGATCTGAGAAAAATTTGAAATCGGAAAATTTCGATTTTCCACTATTCCGCTGCGTTACCGATATTCCCCCTTAAAACCCCAACAACATATACCGGTCTCAACGGGTTTACTTTACTGACCAAGTAGTGTAAACCTTGGCCAGGAACTGTCTGAGAATGACAATGTCATGATACAACTCAATGTCAGTTGCGACGCTTTTGCAATAGCATCATGACTAGTCATTCTAAGGTCATTACGTCTTTACCATATTAAAAGATATATATTATATTATAGAAACTGCATATATTATTCATAATAATAATAACGTTTTACAGAAGTATTTTCAAAGAAATACAACCGAAAATTGGCGCTCTGAGCACCAACCCCAACAAAAACTCCCACTTGCTCTAGTGCCAATAACGATTGTATCTAATACCCATTGACTCCACGTGTTTATCAAACAACTTCGGAGGTATGGCCTTCGTCAGCAGGTCTGGTACATTATCTTCACTCGGTACCTTGCACACAATAATATCCCCCCGCGACACAATCTCTCGAATGATGTGGTACTTTCGTTCCACATGCTTCGACTTCTGATGCGCCCTCGGTTCCTTTGCTTGCGCAGTGGCTCCAAGATTATCACAGTATAACGGAATCGCATTCTCGATACTTGGGACAACTCCAAATTCTATGATAAAGTTCCTAATCCACACAACCTCCTTTGCAGCTTCAGAAGCTGTAATATATTCCGCCTCAGTGGTGGAATCTGCTGTCGATCCCTGTTTGGAACTCTTCCAACAAACTGCACCTCCGTTAAGGGTAAATACGAATCCAGATGTAGACTTTCTATCATCGGTATCCGATTGGAAATCGAAATCCATATACCCATTAACTTGCAGTTCGTTTCCTCCATAAATTATTAACTTATCCTTAGTACCTTTTAGATACTTCAGGATATGTTTAATGACCATCCAATGGTCATTACCTGGATTTGACTGATATCGACTAGTTACACTAATAGCGAAACTGATATCAGGCCTCGTACATAACATGGCATACATTATGCTACCCAAACATGAAGCATAAGGTTGGTTAGAAATTCTAACCTTATCATCTTCTGTTTGTGGACTCATCTTCTTTGAAAGATGATTCACATGTCTGAACGGTATGTTTGATTTATTACAGTTACCAAAATTATACCGTTTCAAGATCTTATCTATATACGTTGATTGGGATAACCCAATCAGCCTCCTTTGTCTATCTCTATAGAGTTTTATCCCTAAAACATACGAAACTTCTCCCAGGTCCTTCATTGAGAAATTCTTACAGAGGTACGCTTTGACGCTTTGTAACATACCTAAATCATTCCCAATGATTAGGATGTCATCAACATATAGGACTAAAAATACGACCATGTTGGCCTTCTGATACACACATGATTCTTTCGAATTCTTGAGAAAACCAGACAATCTAATAATCTCGTCGAATCAAAGATTCCAACTTCGTGAAGCTTGTTTAAGTCCATAAATGGACTTCTTAAGCTTACATACCATACCCGAGTTTTCGCTGGATGTGAAACCTTCCGGCTGTTCCATATAGATTTCTTCATCAAGAAATCCATTTAGAAAAGCCGTTTTGACATCCATTTTCCAAATCTCGTAGTCATGATATGCAGCTATAGAAAGCAAAATCCTAATAGACTTAAGCATGGCTACTGGTAAAAAAGTTTCATCGTAGTCGACCCCAGGTCGCTGCGTGTAACATTTTGCTACCAGTCGGGCCTTGTAAGTTTCAACCTTACCGTCAGGCCCGCGCTTCCTTTTGTAAACCCATTTACAACCGATAGGAATAATTCCTCCGGGAAGCGGAACCAAGTCCCAAACTTGATTTTCATGCATTGAGACTAACTCGAATTTCATGGCACTTTTCCATTTCACAGAGTCGATGTCCAACATCGATTCTCTATAGGTGAAAAGATCAGTCTTTTCTACTAAGAGAATATCTAGACTATTTTCTTGTATCAAATACAAGCATTCAAGAGGTCTAAATACCCTTTCTGACCTACGGAGTGTGTGGTTGAAGGTCCTTCATCTACTTGAACTTCAGGTTCCTCCGTTGGTTCATTGTTTTCAGGTTGGACTTCATCAAGTTCAACCTATCTATGATTACCTCATTCATAAAAAAATTCTACTTCTAGAAATCTTGTGAAGCGAGCTACGAAAACATGTCGATGCTCGATATCATAGAACAAATATCCCATCGTATTCGAAGGATATCCGATAAACCTAAACTTTTGCCCTTGAGGTGAAAGCTTATCTTGCTGAGTCACCCTGACTCAGGCAGGACAACCCCAAACCTTAATGTAACTAAGATTTGGTATCCTACCGAACCATATCTCATACGGAGTCGTAAGAAATTTTTTTGAAACAATCTTATTCAAAAGATGTGCAGCTGTTAAAAGAGAGTAGCCCCATAAGAAATAGGGAAAATCTGTGAAACTCAACATCAACCAGACCATATCTAATAAAGTATGATTTCTCCTCTCAGACACTCCATTGTGTTGTGGATTACCTGGAGGAGTATATTGAGCGAGAATCTCATTCTCCTTCATATAATCAATGAACTCACCACTCATATATTCTCCGCCTCGATCAGATCAAAGGCATTTAATATATTGTCCAGTTTTTTTTTCTACTTCATTTCGAAACTCTTTGAACTTTTCAAAGGTTTCTGATTTATGTCGCATCAAATAGACATAACCGTACCGTGACAGATCATCGGTAAAGGTAATGAAGTACGAATAACCACTGTGAGCAGTCTGACTTAGTGGTCCACATACATCAGAATGTACGAGTTCCAGTAAGTTAGTGGCGCGGTGTCCAACACCAGAAAATGGGGCTTTGGTCATTTTACCCTGAATACACGATTCACAAGTTGGATAAGATTCAATGGTGAGATCTGGTATCAAACCATTCATAACCAATTGGGTAAGGCGTTTAACGCCTATATGACCTAGTCGCATATGCCAAAATTCAGTATTATTAATTACAGGTAAACTACGTTTATTAACTCCAGTATTTAAAATATTTTTTGAAGTTTGCAATGTATAATGACCAAGCTGGTTTGGACAACAAAGGATCTGAATATTATGTTTATCATATAAATACAAAGAACAGTTCTTAATATTAATACAATAACCTTTTGTATCTAATACAAAAAGAGATATAATATTAGATACACATCCAGGTACAAAATGACAGTCATATAATAAAAGTGTCCTATTCGGAAATGAGATCTCGCATACTCCACTGCAACTGCATTCAGAGAGTCTCCACTCCCGAATCGCAACTGCATCTCTCCAGGCTTCAGTCTCCTACTTTCCTTCAGCACCAGCAACAAATTGCAAATGTGAATGGGACAAGCAGAATCTAAAATTCAGCTGGATGTAATGGCTTCATAAGCCAAAGATATATCAATAACTGGAAAAATAAATGTACCTGATGTCGATGCTCTATCCCTCATCAGTTGGGAAATATAGTCAGGACAGTTCCTTTTCCAGTGCCCGACTTTGCTGCAGTGATGGCATTTGTCTTCAGAAGCCCTCCTGGGCTTTTCTATCTTTGTCTGTGGTTGAGGACCGAAACCCTTCTTCTTCTTCCCTTTCTTTTTCTTTCCCTTTGACCAAGTCTGGGGAGAAGCAGAAAGAGAAGTAGGTCTCGGAGGGCGAGTCGGTACTCTCTTCTTGAGGTCCTCTTCCGTCGTGAGCAACATCCTATGTAGCTCTTGGTAGGTACAGATAATCCTGTGCATGTTGAAGTACATCACGAACTGGCGATAAGAAGCTGAGAGTGAACCAAGAATGACACTCCTACCGAGAATGTCATTCAGAATGAGATTATGTTGCCACAATTGATCGATCAAATCGATCATCTGAAGAAAATGCGGGCTAACAGCTTGCGCCTCATCAAATCGCGCATGGAACAGTTCCATTTCGACCTTATGAATAATAACTTGTTTTTGGTTCTCAAACGATTTTCTTAATCGTGTCATCATAGTATAAGCATCTGACATGCTATAATGTTGTTTCTTCCTCATTTGTCAATCACTCACTAGTGACTCATGGGTTTCCGGTCCTGGTCGTTTCTTGTTGTGATTGCTAAGGCAGGCCCACAAGGAGACGTACCAAGGTTAAACTCGTCAATGATAAACTCAAGCTACTTGCGTAACCCTGACAGCTAGGGCACGTTCATGATAGCACTTTCGCTTGAATTTATCTAGTATCTGACATACATCCGGTATAAATAAATCTATATCGGCTACACCCTCACAGCAGAGGCACGGTCTCGGATGTAGTCACAGAGAAATATTCATAAATCGTATTGACAAGATGGACCATATAACATGCATCAAATACATAATTACATAAAACCTTATTATTTAGGGATTTTCCGCAAAATATTATTTTTAATTTATTTAATCAAATTAAACAAATACATGCATGTAACAAGTAAAGAATAAATTAAACATTGAATTTAAAAGGCATAATCATATTAGGGTGTCCAGAATCAGACTCGCTCTGATACAATTTTGAAGGGGTTTTGTGGCGGAAATCCGGTAACGCAGAGGAATATGGGAAAATCAAAATTTTTCGATTTCAAAATTTTTACTCAAATTAATCAAATAAACTTATTTATTTAATTATCCAATTATCAAATTCTGAAAAAATTACACAAGAGATCAAATTTCTTGATAATTATCGAATTGCCCCAAAACTTTGTAAATTGATTATTTTAGCCCAAAAATTATCAAATATAATTTTGGATGATTCTAAATCATTTCTAAAATATTTTCCAACACATCTAATGCATCAAAATCAGATTTCACACAAATTCCCAAATTTTCTCAAATTGTCGTGACTATCCAAAACTTTCAAGTAATTGCATTTTGGTCCATTTTGTTCAAAACATGCCAAGATCAAATCCAATCAATCCAAAACTTTACATGCATCATATTCATACCCTAATACATCACACATATGAAAAGCCCCAAATTTGGAGTGGGTTATGAACCCTAATTTTTTAATTTTACCAAATTGTCCAATTTCACCAAATTAACAAAATCCAATACTTTAATCCATTCAATACTTCACCAAACAAGCCTCACCACTTTGAAATAAAACTTGAACAATTCTAGGTCACCAAGGAGTGGATTATTAATTCTAGAATGGCAACTTTGATTTTTAAAGAATCTAAAGTAAGCTTTTAAACCATTTAAAGCTCACTTACATGCATCAATCTTTTATACAAGTTCTCAACCAAATAAACACAAACTATAAGAGTAGAAAAATCATCAAAGCAACATAAAATGATGCTAAGCTTGATAGAAACAATTTTCATGTTGAAGGTTTTGAAGAAATACTTACTAAAATCAAGTTTTTCAAAGTGTTCTTCTTTTTTCCTTAAACCTTTGCTCTCTACTTCTTTTGTGTTTTGTTTTGTGTATTTGAAACTTATGAAACCCTAAAAAATGAAACAAACAATTTATACCCCTCCCATTAGGCCTTGGCCGAATTTGTGGTATAGGAAAATATCATGATATTTTCAATTTGTTTCATTAATTAAAGCTTTATCAACTTGTTTTGTTTCATCATTACAACTTTAATGATTTTCAAATAAGTCAACAAAGGAATCTCAAGCCATTAAACAAAATATCACAACTTAGGATATTTGTATTTTTAATCAATTTAATTATTTAACAATTAAATAATTAAATAATTATTTAAATATAAATATATTAAATATATGTATTATATTTACATTAAATATTCAAATACATATACACAAAAATTAAGAAATGACTATTGGGTCCCTTCACATGTATTTTGCGCTTAACCTTTAAACGACTTCTAAATAATCAATATTATTTATAATTGTTGCCCTAGTGCTCTACGAGTATATTTCATTAGTGAGACTCTCTAGATTCAGTCATATCCATCACGAAATCCAATTTCGTATCCATAATTTACCCATCCGTAAATTATGACTACCATGGATAAACTCGCTGAAACATACAGATCGAGGGCATAGCATATGTATAATTCCTCTGTCACGGGTATTCAGATATATACAAGAGATATAGATGTAAACGTCAAATCTCTATAGGGACTATCCCGTCTACGTCTCTATTAGCAATCTCAAAAAAAAAAATTAGAATTGACTTCTAAAATACACCACGGGCCCATGGTTTTTATCTGATTGCTAATCATTTATGGACTACCTATGCTCTGTACACCGAACTGACGGATCCTATCTTGATACACACAGGACACCCTGATGATCTATCTACACCCAACAAATAGGCGGAGGTCTGATCTTAATAGATCGGTAACGTGACTGCAATCAAAGTGTAGAAGATGTCTCATGTGCCCACAGTGGCATCTCAAGTCTAAGAATCACAAATGCTACTTAACCCGAAAAGATTCTTATTGACATTGGTGTACCATCCATTAAGAATCTTCGGTCAGTCATTGAGTGTTTATCCTCTATAAACACCTACACATCTATACGAGTCTCCAAGACTGACGGTTCATTGAGAAACCATTGGAATCATATATTCCAGTATACGATATGTACCGGTCTCAAAGGGTTTACTTTACTGACCAACTTTACTGACCAAGTAGTATAAACCTTGACCAGGAACTGTCTGAGAATGACAACGTCATGATACAACTCAATGTCAGTTGTGACGCTTTTCAACAGTATCATGGCTAGTCATTCTAAAGTCATTACGTCTTTACCATATTAAAAGATATATATTATATTATAGAAATTGCATATATTATTCATAATAATAATAACATTTTAAAGAAGTATTCTAAAAGAAATACAACCGGGAATTGGCGCTCTGAGCACCAACCCCAACAAACTCCTCAGGCAAATGACATATCTTATGGTCATGGAAATGGAAGACTTGAATTTAAGTATCCCAGAAAGTTGAAAATGCTTTTAGAAAAGCGTAGTCTATCTTGATTCGATGAAGGTGACGCGGTGCAGAGAGTTGGGGCAAATTTGGGGGCGACCAATCACCAATCCCGCAGATCAGTGCTACAACAGGGTCTTGCAGGACACATGTCATAGAGACAGACAGACGAATTAAAAAATAAATGGATATTCAGTATGTTCGGCTGGATGTGTTTCAAAATGTCGGAAACTACTTGTAGCCATAAGATCTGAATGATGACACCAAGAGAAGCAGAAAGTCTTTGGAATGAAGAAATGAAAAATTGGAGGAGCTTTTGTAGTCAAAATACAAAAGGTTGAAACCTATATACACAGTTTGGAATGAAAACATGCTAGGATTTGATTCTTATCTACGTGAGGAAACTTGCTGCGATCGGGATGTCGTGGGAAATCCGACCAATCTTTCTCTCAATGGCCGGCAAGATATTTTAGCAAAATCTAGCCAGCTCACTTTATGTACAACTAGATATAGGTCAAAGATAACAAAGATCCAAGGTTAAGTCATCAGTTCCAACAAGTCAAAATGGAGTAAAAATGGCAATACATACTTCTACTAGGAAGCTGTAGCCCTGGACATATGAGCCATCGCAGGAAAATCGGTCTAAACCTCGATAGATAGTTGCTAGGATATGGGTACTCTAGTCCCACTCCTGCATAGTATCAAGGTCGCATAGTGGAGGAGAAGGCACAAATGCATAAAATTAGCTGCATCAGTAAAAAGGTTCCAGCTGAACATATAGAGGAGGAATGACCACACAAGGTGATCAACCTCGATATCCCGGGTAGGAACTCATCCCTTCCAATGGCTCTCTAATTCGAAATATATAACTATGCCCGAACGAACCCTTGGGATAACTCTAACAAACTCTGGATATAGCTAGCTCGGACAGTTGGAGTATAAGGCTACAATCAAACTGAAGCAGGTGGCCTTCACACAAGATGCATGTAAAGTCAGCAAAGTCTCTGAGAGTAATGGTCATCTCACCAATTGAAAGATGGAAGGTATGTGTGGTGTCCAACCACCTCCCCGTTAAAAGCTTTGCAACCTCTTCTTGTCATGTTTATGTTAGTGTTCCTAGAACATGCCAAGGATCTCTAAGAGTGATTCGTGTGTGAATAAATCAAAGAGGAGTTGCAGAAATTACTTACTTTGATTGGATGAGTTTCGAAAATTTCATGGATGTAATGGAGCTCCAAGCTTTCTTTGAGTGATTCCAACATTTGGGTGAGTTTTCCTATCACCTTGATTCACTCCTTATGTGCTAGTAAGAACAAATTTTGAAAGAAAAAATTTTCCCTTCCAAAGGGTGAAGGTTCGGCCATGGAGAAGAAAAGGGAGAGAGAGAATTTTGTTTTGTGTTTCTAAATCCCAATTGACCAAGTCAACTCACAAAAGTGTGTATATGCTTTTACCAAAAGCAAAGGTAAAAGTTTTGGAGGGAAAAAGGCATTAAATGCCTTCAACCACTTCCATCACTCAAGTAGACACTTGATGTAAGTTGGTGGGCCCCACTTTAAATTCAAAATTCAAGTGGGCTTGCTCAACACACTTCGGGCACAGGTTCGTTTAATTCGACTAAACGAATTTTTTGTCACGACGTAATAAAATCCAATTTAATTAAATAATAATGCCCAACAAAAGTATTACGGAAGTCGCTCACGAATTAATTCCAAATTAATTCGTTCGCTTGAATTAAAATCCAATTTTAATTCCGTATTGAAATCCGATTTCAATTAATATATCTAATATATTATTTTAGCCCATATATATAATTTAAATAGAAAAATCAAATTTAACTATTAAATTTATTTTACCGATTAATTCCAAATTAATCACGTTCTCTCTTCTTGACGAATTTAATCCCAGATTAATTCTTTCTCTTTTAATTAATCTCATATTAATTGTTGTCGTAATTAATCCCAGATTAATTTTCTCTTTAATAATTAATCCCAGATTAATTATGTTCAAGTCAAATCATCGGACTATCCGAACACGTGCGTACCCGGTACTACGTTCTTACCGATTTACAAGACATGGTTGGCTTCTAGCAAAACACCGTGCCGACCTAATTCTCTAGAAATATTCTTTAAAGGAATATATAATCTTTATCAAGCGTAGTATACTAAGTATTGCGTATTACGATCCAGTATCTGATGTGACATGTTATGCCTGGGGCTGGAATTGTGTATGCCCCGTACGAAGCATATATCGGATCACAGGCAACTAGTCTCTATAATCGAATAATCATGATCTAGTCATATTATCCCGATGACTGCAGTACTTAAGAGTATCAGTTCTGTATCCCTACGTGATCATCATCTCCATATTACTGAAGTGATACTTCCATCTTGACATCACATCCAATACACTACGATTTTCACAGAACCTGTTAAAGCCTCGGACGACCAAAACCAAAGTATACTGATTGTCGCAAGTATTATCGATGCAAGTCTCAGGTTAAGACCAAATACACCCACCCTGATTCGGATTCCCATAGACATATAGTCACACTACCAGTTGGATTTCGAGAGGTCTATTCAGAGCGAAACTGTTCCCGTACTATCGGTAAACAGAACCTCTTATCACACTTGCATAAGTATCATATACTTAAATATATGAGAACTGTGCCGTTAAGCTTCCATAACGCGCACAAGTGTAATACTAGTCTATTCCGCATTATCGATGTCCAGTCTCGATAATACTACGACTAGGGATATTTAATGATTAAACTTTTTGTGGATTAATACTGTCTCATAACTTATTAATCCAGAACTAATCATATGGACTTTATCATTTATATATCCGAGTAATCTAATTACAAAATGATAAAAGAGCAATTTCCTTTGTCACATAGTTAATTTTGTACAAGAACACCATTTTCTTTACAAAATAGTAATGCTATGGGTCATAATTATCCAACAGTTTCATTTCCCGAGCGGGGATAGAGAAGATAAAATGCTCAAACCCTATTATGGTAATCCGAGCCTTAACGTAATGAGAGAAATCATTGTACCATTTTCCCACGCTAGCCGGGCTGCCGCTAGCCTTTAGACGCGATGCATCTAGCTATAAAGAGAGATATAGGGTCAATAAAGCAGTAAAAATAGAAGCTGCGGAATAGAAAAAGTTCCCATATATATTCGGCCGGACAAGCCAAGAACATTGGCTATACATTAAGAGATGTCTGACCGGACATACCATATTGGGGACAGACTTCACAAAAAGTTCCGTCGGATATATATTGCGACAATAAATCCAGAGATATGCAAACTAAAAGAAAAGGAAGTAGAATTTATCGGGTCCATAAAAGAGCATGCTTGGTCACCCAGAGTAAGAAGTGTGGGGATGATGTCTCCATATTCAAGACAAAATGACTTTTGGCGACCCAAGGCACAGTCAAAGGTCATAATAAATGGTAAACCTGGGTATTTCAGAGCACAATTGGGAGTTGGAAGTATGGGAAATGATATTCTGGAAGAATGGAGAAGAGAAATCATTATATGTGGTTTTGTGGCGAAAATATTTTTGGAGCCCTTACAGAAGAATTTCTAAAGGCATTGAATGGGGAGGAAAAGAATTTGATTGTTATATAATCAACCGATGTCCGGCCTGCAAAGGTTTTGGAAAACAAGAAATAAGTCTTGCAAGAATATGATTGAAATATCTATTGATTCAGCAGAGATTGAAGTACCTTAAACCAATCAAAGTATCGGGGACCCGAGCGCCCTTTCTTATCACAACAGAGGTCGAAGTCATCAAACCGATCGAAACATCGATTGCTCAAACGTCCATTTTCATCATACAAAGGATGAAGCTCCTCAAACTGATGGAAGTATCGAGGACCCGTGCGCCTATTCCCATCACAATAGATGTCGAAACACCTCGAACCGATCGAAGTATCGGGGGTCGAGTGCCCATTCTCATCACAATAGTGGTCGAAGCACCTCGAACTGATCAAAGCATCAGGGGCATGAGTTCCCATTCTCATCCCAATAGAAGTCGAAGTACGTTGAATCGATCGAAGCATCAGGGGCTCGAGCGCCTATTCTCATCACAGATTGGACGAAACTCCTCAAATCAATCAAAGCATTTGGGGCAAGGATACCCATTCTCATCATACAGAAGTCAAACCACCTCAAATCGATTGAAGCATCAAGGGCCCAGACATCTATTCTTATCACAGCAGAGGTCGAAGCTCCTCGAACCGATTAAAATATCGGGGGCCTGAGTGGCTATTCTCATCACATCGAAACTCGAAGCACTTTAAGTGATCGAAGCATCGGAGGCCCGAGTGCCTATCATTTATCAACCAACATATATTGACAAATACCACCATAAACCAATTTAATTTCGTCGACGCTAGACGAGCCATGTAACTAAAAATATATGCATGACTTTGATAGACTTGTCACTGTCACACACTGCACAAGCCTACTAAAGTGTGGTCGAATGTAGACATTGTATTTTTACAGTCCGATGATAAGTCTCTTATGAAGACATATATGAAGAGTTTTGGGAAGTTATAAGGCTTAATGCTGGAAAAAAACCCCTAAAAAACCTAAAAGTTGAAGTTCTTGTCGGACATCATATATGTCCGGCAGGGTATAGACAATAATGTTTGGCAGGATCTTTTTAAAGTTTGGGCGGACATGAATTCGATTTCAAGAATAACAGAAAGACTCGATCTTCCAACAGGTTTCTTGATTTCCATAAACACAAAACCTTCATTCATAACCAGTTTCCTAAATAATTTCTTTCCCTAACAATGATTTTCCTTATCAAATGCATATTTTCCCTGATAGCCACAATCTTAACACTATAAAAGAACATACATTCTTCACTTGAAAAATAGAATGTTGTTTTGGGGGATTCATAAGAAAAGTCTTACACATAACAAACAGAAATCATAACTAAAAAACGAACCAAAAGAAGCTGCTAAACCAATCGCCCAGTAAACCACCACACAACAACCTTGTGAATTCTTTCTAGTAAGAGACCAAAACAACGGACTAAACCTTCAACAGTATTCTCGGAGACGATTAACGCTTGAGGTACAACCTGAAGGCCCCTAAAACTTAAACTCAACATCCAAAATTTCATGTTTCGGTGATGTCGCATATTCAGCCAAAAATCCTGCATATCTGACCAGACATGCATCTCTCATGCATAAAATCTGGCCACATGAATGGCTATAACCGTCCTTGAATTTTTGGTGGTATATAGGATGGAAATCAAAATGTAGATTCCATGGCCGAATCTAAATGGATGATATTATGATTTACACTTGGGATACAACTACATGTAATGCCACAAAACTGATGCGTCTGGTTTTTGTTTTATATGTGATAGCTATATGATTTACTGTTAATGTTACCACTGCTTGATTGTTTGCTTTGATTATTGCTTCACTACTTTGATATTGGATCTGTAATTATTCATGTGCATGAGTAGCAAAATCCGACCAAACTTCCTATAAGTCCGGCCATACATGCTTTAAAATCCGGTCAACCATGTAGTCAAATTCGACCAGGACTTCACGAGTCTAGGCCAGTGAAACATGCCCCAGAATCCATTCTATTTTATCTTTTAGTTGCTATAAGACGTGTATTATTTTTTATCATGACATTACCTACCGTTTGTGTGGTTCTATGCGACATAAATATTTTGTCTGTGATTTATGTATTATAAGGCGTGTGGATCCTTTTTTGAGTCTGGATATTATACTGGAATAAGTAAATGACCATTCCGAACGCGAACAGATTTAAGGTCGGACCTTGCGAGAGGTGTAGTACGGCCTTAAGTCATTCCCAGTGTCTTATACTGGGTGTCGACTCTTTTATTCTTCGGTTAGTCCCCGTGGGCTAAACCGTACTCTCTACGAGCTACAAGCTCAACAGTGTCATGGTTGCCGACGTCATAGGTATAACGGTAAACCCTACTTCGCTTCCGTAGTGTGTTTAAGTGATGTGATGTGCTTTTGATGGATGAATTGCGAAAAAAAGGATAAAAATGGAGTATTATAGAGAGAGAATCACATATTTAGAGTGAGAGAGAATGAGCTTTGTTTCGAGGAAAAAGAATATAAATAGTGAAACACACGTTTTCTTTTAACACCTAAAAATGACGTCATTTTAGGAGTTTAAATCAAACAAAGCCTAAGATTGCAGGGATTTACAACTCCAAACTCTGTAAATCGCTACTTATGAACACCAGCCGCCTAACCCCATAAATTAGCAGTGAGCAAAAACGTGTTTTCAAATATTGATTTATATCACAGGTATTGAAATGATGAATCAAATAAATTATTTATAAATTCGCTCTTATAACTTTAACATCTTGACAGTTGCATCCAATATTTACTTATAATTTTTAAATTATGACCCATAAATATTTAACATAAATTGAATCAATCCATATCTCTGATCTTCGGAACAGACCCAATAATGAACACCCCTAGGTTTCACTACTGAATTTGGCATAACCAAGACACTAATAATTAGGGGTGTAATAGAATATTTCTATAAGTTTTTGCGTAATAGGTTACTTTATAAGTTTTTAGGTAGTATGTTTAATTATTTGTCACTGTTAAGAGGTTGAAATGTTTGTGGTAGTGGAAATGTCAAAACCCATGGCTTGACAATGGTCCCAGTCCAGCCCATTTATTAACGAATCTGAATTGTCCAAAAACGTTTCAATCGAATTGATTAATTTGAATTTTGGAACCATGGACCAGTGGCTATATAATAAATAATATGAAAGGTATTGATACCAAAATAGATATGCTCATTTTTAACTTTATTTATACATAAAAATTGGTCCCAAGTCTCAACAGGTAAAGGTGGACGAGTCTTTAAATTTGACTCCAAATTAAGATTCTGAATTTATTGAAATTTTGATTTTTTAATCTATAATATGACTTATAAAGGCCTTCAGTACTAACATAGTTGGAATGCTAGATTTCTTTCTTCTTCTTCTTTTTTTTTTTTTTTTTTTTTTTTTTTTTTTTTTATGCTTTGCCATTGATAAGGCCAGTTTCATTTTTTTTTTTAAAGACTTGTATATTTTTTTTTTATCTTTTATCGGTTGGAATATCATTTTAAGAATTCACTTAGAATCCCATAAAATTTACGACAACTTAAATAATTGTCTAATCATATTTTTTAAATTAAAAAAAAAATAACGTTTGTAATAATTTATAGCAACTAAACTACGAAATACTATTTTGGTTCATTAATCTCATATTAGTTAAGTATGATATTAGTGGGTGATTTATTGATTTTTGAATATCTTCTCCTCGGTTCTTAATGATAAGTTCTACTTATGAGTTCTTGACAAATGCTTTACTAATTTTGCTAAAACAATTCAGAAAATAAAAAAAAAATAAAAAAAGATATTGAATTTGACAAGTAAAGAATAACTAATTCCGCAAATGGTTTTGGCATACTGGCCTGACAATCAAGCACGGCATGAACCAACATGAATAAATATAAATCTCATAGAATGAGTCAACATAAAACGACATGATTTATACCTATAAAAAAACATAAAATAGATAGAAAAATATATAACGTACCATTCACCTAATAGTAAGTAATTCATATTACCATTTCAGATGATTCCTTGTCGTTCAATATTACTAAATATTACAAGTCACTGAATAATGAATTGGTAGTGTAGCGACTCTTGACTTTTGTTAATTATATGGTACAAAACAATTAAGAAAATTAAAAAAAAAATAAAAATACAATGAATGAATAATCTGTTGTGTAAAATTTATACCATGCTAGGTTACCTAGCTCAAAGGACCAAAAGAGGAAAAATTAAATGCCATTACTTCAATGAATTAAGTAACTAAGTGTATATAAATAACTGATCAATGATATACTCCTCATCAATTGAAACTTACAAACTCCATCCGCTATACTTTTTAAGTTATTAATCAATAGAGAACGAAACCAATTTATATAACACACCTAATGAAGGGAAGGATAATTTTTTTTAAACAATTCCCCTCAATTTCTCACCAACATAAGGTTTGAAAGCAAGTATCCCATTGTTTCACTGATGATCTGAACATTAAAAATTATACAATTAATAAAAAATTAATTAATTATTTTATATTTATAAATTTATTAATCCTTAATTTTAACTTAACACACCTGTGAAAAAAATAATTAAATTTATGCTTTATATACTTTTATTGTGATTTTTAATTATTGCGTGGGTAAAATACTGCTTTAGATGTTAAACAGAAACATGAAAACTGGATTTCGAAGGCTTAGAAGTCCAAAAAAACATGAAAATTATGTTAGAAAAGGATATAAAAAGATTGACCATATTTGATTCGTTGTTGAACGAGCTTATTCTACAATTGGCCACACATGATAATATTCATTTAAAAATAATAAAAATAATAATGCACAAAAGGACAATCCACCTTTCGGTGGATTCTCCCTTTGCACAAAAGTTGCATGCAAATTAGTTGAAAGAAGGGTGCTAAGCACCCCTATAAATAAATGTGCTTAGCACCTCAGTCATCAGCTTCCCTCATATTCTCTCTTTGAGAAATTGTGAAGGATCTCAATACTTGTGTGTTTTATTTTTCAATGTTCGTTATAATTTCTCTTTATTTTATTAATAAAATTATGTGTTTTATTCAAATAATAAGAAACTAATTTTCATCCTACTATGGCAAAAAGGTGAAGGTATTGGTACAAAAATATAAATAATTTTTAATTATGTTATAAATATAGATTATGTTATTTCTCAATTAATATTTGCATTTTTATTATTTCTCACTTATGTGGGAGCCTTAACGCTCTATAGACAATCCTTAGATCTGCAGTTGTGGATCCATATTGATTGATACAGATAATACTTGAACCCCGTAATTTATGTTATTACTTGTTTATTATATTTTTATTATTTATTGTTATATGGGATCTCGACTCTCTGTAGACATTCTCTAGATCTGCCATCGTGGATCCATATTGACTGACATAGATAATACTTGAACTTCATAATTTATGTTATTGCATGTTTATTTAATATTTATATTCTCATTTATATGAGAGCCTTGACTCTTTGTAGACAGTCCATAGATCTTCCATCGTGGATCCATATTAACTGGTTGATCCTCATAATTTATGTTGTTGCCTACTTAACAATAAAATAAATTAATTGAGAAATAATACCAATTTATGTGTTATAAAATGTAAATTTTTTTATATCTAAAATACCAAAAATGGATCCCCTAGTCCAAATATTTTATTTTATTATTGTAATATAATTTAATTGTCTATTACTTCATTTAATTTAGTTTTTTTTTATTTTATTACTCGTATTGTTATTTTATTTTACTAAATTTATTCTATGTGGATTGATCATGAACTCACCGGATTATTTTATTACTTCGACACTCTTATACTTGAGAGTAAACCATTATGTGAGTGTGTCAAGTTTTTGGCTCCATTGTCAGAGAATATAATTTAGTAAATAGAATAATAATTTACCGTCCTTCAATTTTTTTCTTTATTTTTTATTTTTTCATTTATTTTTATTTTTGCATTTTTGCATTTTTTTTCTTCACTTGTTTATTATTATTCTTTTTGTAAGTTTGTATTTTCATATTTAAATTTTACCATATAGTATGCGTTTAGGTTGCATGAGTGATTGGTCTCGATCATCTAGCGATAGATTAAATAAAGAGTCTCAATCACCTTCATCGTCAGTTAAAATGGCCAATAACTGAGATGAAAATCTAGTTGATCAAGTAGAACATAAGTCACATCATGATGATCTTAATCATCTCAATACACTCAAAGAATACATGAATCTCACTAGGACAGGTCCACCATCTTATATTGTCTTCTCCCAAGATGTATCACGTTTCAATTTCAAACCAGAAATCATCTAACTTTTCCCCATTTCCACGATCTAGATTTAGAAAACCCTGATAAACACTTAAGGGAATTCAAAGAGATATGTAATACATGTGCACGCCAAAATTACAGAATGAATATAATTCGACTCAAGTTTTTTTCCCTTTTTCTTTAAATGTTAAAGCTAAAATTTGGCTGGAGAACCTTAGATCGGGATCCATCATAACATGGGATGATTTGCAAGAGTAATTTCTAAAAACATTTTTTCCTCCGTACATGACAAACTCCTTTAAGAGGAGAATCACAACTTTCACACCAGAGTCAGGGGAAACACTTTACCAATATTTGGAGAGATTTAAGGAAATATTAAATATTTACCCACATCACGAATTTGAAATATGGAGGCTGGTTTCCTACTTCTACTAGGGTTTAACACCTTAATATAGTCAAATAATGGAAATGGTGTGTAATAGTGAATTTAGGGACAAAAGTACCGAAGATGCACTATATTACCTATAACATATCGCAATGAATGCACAACATTGAGACACCATTGGCTCTTATGATTTTTCTGTTAAACCATCGTCATCTGATAAGGCATTTTAACCTTAGGGAAGAACATGGCATTTTTACTAAATATGCATCTCTAACTAAAAAATTGAGGGATTAGAAATGAGGAAGAGTGATCATATCAAGTCAATTCAAGAAATTACATGTCATCTGTGTTATTCAAATGAACATGTCACACAAGGTTACCCAACCTTGCCAGCTTTGCAAGAATGTCTCTATGACCAAGTTAGTTCCATAAATACCATCAAGAGATCAAATTCAAACCATACTCATAAACCTATAAATTTGGTTGGAGAAACCATCCAAACTTCAGTTGGAGGAATGATAACCAAGAACAATCATCATAACAACCTCCACAAGTACACCAGAATTTCCAAAACTCTTAGAATTATACACCATATTTCCCACCTCATAGGAAATTCCTAGAGGATTCGTTGCATGCTCATCGAGAAAAGGAAAGCCATAAATAATCAAATCGTACAAACATTGAGCGATCTAAAGATACATTTGCTAAATTCACATATGCATTAACCATTCATGTGAAATGAAAGTTTCCTGCACAATCACAACCGAATCCCAAGAGTCATCAAAACCCCTACGAGAGTAGTTATGGTTGTCAATACATAGACCAAGTTAAATCAATTATTACTCTTCGTAATGGTAAGGTCATCAAAAGACACATTCTTGAACCTCATGAAGTTGAAAATGAGTCATCTTCTGAGGGTAAGGAAAGGGTTGATGAACCAATACCTACCGTTGAGAATATTGATTTTTCACATGCACCATTATTTCCTTAAGCATTGAAAAAACAAAGAAATTGAACCATTCCCTAGAAATATATGAAATATTCAAACAAGTGAAAGTCAATATTCTTTTGTTATATGTCATCAAACAAGTGCCATCTTATGTCAAATTTGTGAAATACTTGTGCACTGTTAAATGAATACATCAGGTAAGAAAGAAAACTTTTTCTATCTGAACATGTAAGTTTTATTCTCTCGACTAATAATACATTGAAATATAAAGACCATGGTTGTCCTACTATTTCTTGTATTATTGGAAATCATGAAATTGAACATGCATTACTTGATCTTGGAGCTAGTGTTAATTTGATTCCATTTTTAGTTTACCAAAAACTTAATATTGCCGAGTTAAAAACAACTTCAACAACTTTTTTTCTTGCTGATAGATTAGTTAAGGTACCAAAAAAAATTATGGAATACGTGTTAATACAAGATGATAAATTTATATATCGTATAGATTTTATTGTCTTGGAAACACAACCAACAATATATAGTTACAAACCAATTCCTGTAATACTAGGTCGTCCATTTTTAGCAACAACTAATGCTTTAATTAATTGTAGGAATGGAATCATGAATCTGTCTTTTGGTAATATGACGTTAGAGCTTAACATTTTTAACATGTGTAGGAAATCATATGTTAAGGACAGTGAAAATGATGACATGGATCTAATTGAACCAATTTTGGAGGAACATATTCAATATGAGAGTTTATCTGACCATATGGAAATCTGTTCAACTATTTTTCTTGAATCAAATACGTATTTATATCGGGATATTTCTAATGATTTCTCTTTACTTGATTCTATACATGTACTAGAAGATGATGGAGAAAAATAAAATTTTGAGGAATTAGGAACACTTGAAGAAGAGAAATAAGAGGAAACACCCAAATTGGAATTAAAACTTTACTTGAAGGATTGAATATGCATTTCTTGGAGATAAATAAATTGATCTCATGGTAATTTCTTCCTCCCTTACAAGTGATCAAGAAGATAAGTTGCTAAATATTTTGAGAGAATATAAAATGACAATTGGATGGACTTTAAAAGATATAAAAGCATTAATCCTTTGATCTGCACACATAAAATATATTTAGAAGATACTACTATGACATATCGTCAATCCCAAAGAAGATTAAACCCTCACATGAAAGAAATAGTAAAAATGTAAGTTCTTAAACTTCTTGATGTAGGCATTATCTATCTTATCTCCGATAGAGAGTGGGTAAGTTCTACACAAGTTGTGCCTAAAAAGTTTGGAATAACTGTCGTAAAAAATGATAAAAGATAGTCAATCCCAACTCGAATCTCATCTAGTTGGCGTATGTGCATTGATTATAGAAAATTGAATTACGCCACTAGAAAAGACCATTTTCCTTTACCATTTTTTGATCAAATTTTGGAAAGAGTGGCATGACATCCTACTACTCATGACCCAAAAATATGGTCAATGACAATTATGTAATTGTTTCAATTTAAATTTAAAATAAAATGATTAAATTGAAACACATGTTTCGGGGACGTATAAAACGATAAAAAATACAAGATCATCAATTTAAAATAAATCATAAGACTTTCCACAATAAATGTGATCACCCATAAGTTTTTAAAATGAAACAAAGGTCCTTAAAAAATATATGCATTATCTCATAGCTACATGGTCTAATACATATTGATCAATGACATAACCCAAAATCTCGACGAAATAACTAAAAATAATGAGTTGTGAGGGGATCCTTACTCTAAACAACTCACGATCCTGCAAAGTCAAAGCTACTCCTTAAAATCTTAGTCTCCAAAATCATCACCAGAATGTGTTAATGAAGAGGTGAGCAAAACAACATGCTCAGTGGGGATTAAATCACTCACCTTAATTGGTTTTACCAAAATCCTGCATGGTTAGTGTGTGTGTGCGTGTGCCCAATAAACCAATATCGATGATGCGAGTATAAGAAAAATCCATAATTTATACATATACATATATAAATAAAATATGCATCATCAATATAATTTATCGATTTATGAAAAACCATCATGTGACCACACATCAATGATAAATCAAGTAATGCCACAAGGAGCTGCATAATCAGATACCCAATATGGGAGCTGTTAATAATCAATGTATCATAAAGGGCCACACAATCGGTCACATAAATGGATCCGTGAACCAGACACCATAAAAGGGTTGTGAATAATCAATGTGCCAACTGGAGCCACATAACTAGTCTCCCAAATGGGAGTCATGAACTAGACACCCAATACGAGAGCTGTGAAATAGACACCATCAGCGATATTGTGAATATGTCACATGGGGCCGCATAACTAGACACCCAAGAATGGGCTTGTGAACCAGACATGGGGCCGTGAATAATAGTATGATACTAATAATCACATCTCACACATGCAACACATATATTCAACTTTATTTAATTACCAATTCAGTCAATTAATCATTTATTCGACATGTAGTTATTTATTTAAAATAAAATATATTCATCAAAACATAATGGTCACGTCGTGCTACCTGACGCGCCATCTCATATTTTCATAAAACATGGTTAATTCTAAAATTCATTTCATAACAATTTTATAGGCGTAATATAATGATATATATAAATGATTTAAAACCACAATCAATGTGAGAAATTGAATTCATACCTCAATCGGATGCTCGAAGCGCGTGGTCGACTTCAATAAAATTTCTTAATATATCTAAACACCTTTGTTGAGCAGATAAATAATGACGTTCTACACCAAGACCCGCTGGCATGCTTTTCGAGGCACATAGAGCTCACTTTAAAAATCAAACCCAATAAACATAGACTTTTAATGGTGGATATATTTACTAAAATGCTCGTATTGTTAATGGAAATATTTTGGTACATCTGAATCGTCGATCCAACGATCGAATTGTGAATTCCGATATAAAAAACCAACCAAAACCCGAAAAGAGGATATCTCTCAAACGGTGTCGGATCCAGACGGGACCAGTGGAATTTGATCAAAAATGGCTAGAGGAAGCTTTACCCACCGGCAGTGAAAACAGAAGAGGAGCGATGGCGGCACTTGTGGAGGAAAATTACTAGTTGCTCAAAATTTCAACTGGTCGTATCTCCCTCACGGTGGCTCCGTTTGCTATACCACTGGTGGCGTTGAAAAGCTGGCAACGAGAGCTTCAAGATGGACATGCATGTGGTGGTAGCTGACTGGCGATGGAACTGCATTAACGACAATAGAAACTTGGCCTTGAATGAGATAGAAAAATAAAAGAGAGTGAAAGAACTGGTTTTCGAATTTGGGGGGAAATGTTGCCTTTTTAAAGGCAATTAGGGCGTCACCTGGTAGCCCTTCACTGGGCCACATGGTGCCTTGTTGAAAATTAACATTCAAACCTCCAAATTCTCTGTCAAACACGAAATTAACTCCCAGGTCTAAGATTTTCTCAAAATGGTCCCCAAAATTTTAAATTTGTATCATTTTAGTCTATGTCTGAAAATTCAAATTTTTGACCATTTGGCCCGTTTGACCGGTACTTTTAAGTGAAAAGATAAAAATACCCTTTTTAATTTTTAGGTTATTACACTACTGATTTCTTGATGGTTACTCAGGTTATTATCAAATTCTCATAGCTATAGAGGACTAGGAAAATACCACATTCACATAACCTTTTGGAACATTTACATTTATGAAAATATTATTTGGATTTTATAATGTACCAACAACATTCCACTGATGCATGTTAAACATATTTAGTGGCAAGATTGAACATTATTTAGAGGACTTTATGGATGATAAAACTATTTTTGGGATCTCATTTGATAATTGCTTGAATAACTTGGAATATATTTTGAAAATATATGAAGAAAAATATAACATCCCTCTCCAGGAGATGTTACTGGCAGGGAATAGGCTGACAGATTGCCCTAAGCCTCTGACTTTCTGACTTTGATCAATACTATTAACTCATCTCAAATCTAAACACTTGCATATGGATCATTTCCCAATCTGAATAACATGAAATGTAACTCAATATTTACTTAATAACAATACAGTTTACATCTCTGTTTATGGACATTTTTACTCAACACAATGACTAATACCATATTGATATCTGATGCATGACTTTACTATGACTCTAACTGAACTCTCTCTCTAACTTGACCTGGACTAAACACCATAGTGACTGCCATCAGTATCCATCCTCTCGAGCTCGTCCTCCGGTTATTCCTGCAAAACAGAGAAACTGAGAGTGGGGGTTAGAACGTTTGAAAGACCTAGTGAGTAGACAGTTTTAAAATGGAAACTGAAATACTTATGAAACGATTCTTTGTTCTAAAATCAAAACTATCTTATGAAAATTGATTTTCTCTGAAAATCTTTTCTTGTATGAAAAAAATCTCTTTTCTGGAAAACTCTTCATGAAATATTTTCTTTATGTAAAACTGAATTCTCTTGAAAAATCTTTCATAAAACTTATCATTTCTGAAAATTATAGCTCTAAAAATCATTCTCTGAAAAACCTGTCACTGAAAATCTCTCTATGAAAATCTGAAGCATGGGGGCGTTATGTATTATCGTCCCACCATACGCCTAAACTAGTGGTTTTAGGGTTATGTATTGTCGTCCGTCAAACCATTAAACTAGAGCCAGGAGTGTGGATCTGCGCTATTATCTGACCTTGAAATTAGGGTCTAGTGGCATTAGGTATCGTCGTCCCCTAGCCCTGAATCTAGGATCTGGGGGCATTACGTATGGTCATCCCCCTAGTCCTACTCTACATGTGCACATGTTATCCGTCAATTCCAAAAGTTACAACCTGAGGTGGGGTTTTCCCCCATGCCTCCAAAAATCATAAAATCATGCTTTTAAAATCATACTTCTTAAAACATTTTCTTTCATGAAATAACTATAATAAAATCGGCTAACGCCCTATGTACATAAAAATAAGTCTTTACTTAAAACAATATAAATGAAAAGTCAACTTAGAAAGATAGTGTCCACCCACAGATTTGGAATATGGTTGGATTACTTCCCTTTGTCGAAGAAAATTATGCTTCCTACCAATGATCTAAAATCGATGAACTTGATTAGAAAATAAGTCATGGAATATGTTTCGGAACTAGACTAAGTTTCTCAATTTCACTAGCTATGATCACTTCATGGCGTATTATGTTTTTGGCATGACATAATGCGTGTATATGTGTCGATATGAAGCCCCTAGAGGTGGCCTCTAACATCTTAAATTGAAATTGAAATGAAATGAATCTGTTTCTATTACGCGTCGTGACGTCATGTCGGAAGCATCGTGACGACCATACCAACAGACTCAGGCAGAGAGCATTTCTTGTTTCTAGTCGCGACACCAGACGCTTAGCATCGCGATTTCCACACGACCGACCTGAGGCTTCCACACGATTGACCCGAGGCTTCTACATGACCGACCCGAGTCCTCCACATGACCGACCCGAGTCCTCCACACGACCGACTCGAGTCCTCCACACGACCGACCCAAGTCCTCCACACAACCGACCAGATTATGCTTGCAGTTGTTATTGGCTTGTGTTGATCTTGTGGTCATGTTGTGTGTACTATGTAGTGAAAATTTCGGCTTTTCTTTGTGATTGTAGGCCAAAATCATATTATGCTTGCTTGCAGTTGCCATTGGCTTGTGGTCATGTTATGTACTGTGTCATGTGTGTAATGTGTATTGTGTAACGAATTCGGATCGGATTGGACTGATTCGATCCGAAATCATCCTATTTCGGATCGAATCAATCCGATCCGAAATGGTTCGAATCGGATAGAACCAGTCCGATCCGAAATAGGATGATTTCGGATCGAATCAGTCTGATCCGAAATCATTCGAATCGGATCGAACCAATCCGATCCGATTTGATAATTATCAGATCGGATTGAGTTCGATAAGAAAATTATATCCGATCGAATCAAACTTTTCTACGTATTTCAGATCGGATTGGATTCAGATTCGGTTCGATCTGATCCAAATCCGATAATGCCCAGGGCTACTCGAGAATCAGATACTGGAGATGTAGTGCCTCGTATACTAGTATCTCAGGCATACTACGTATACAAGACCCACCACTCTACCCACTGCAGTCACTGACTCCCTAGACCATGCTCTGATATCATCTTTGTAACATCTCTCTAAGGGAGATGCTACCGGCAGGGAATAGACTGGCCTATTCCCCTGAGCCTCTGAATTTTTGACTATGATCAATACTATTAAATCATCTAAAATCTAAACACATGTATAGGGACCATTGCCCAATCTCAATAATATAAAATGCAACTAAATACTCATAACTGTTTACTTAATAACAATATAGTTTACAACTCTGTTTATTGACATTTTTACTCAACACAATGACTGATACCATACTGATATCTTATGCTTGACTTTACTGTGACTCTGACTGAACTCTCTCTCTGACTTGACCTGGTGGACCAAACATTATATATCCTCTCGAGCTCGTCCTCCAGGTATTCCTGCAAAACTAAGAAACTAGGAGTGCGGGGGGTTAGATGGTTTGAACAACCTAGTGAGTGGAAAGTTTTAAAATGGAAACTGGAATACTTATGAAACAATTCTTTATTCTGAAATCAAAACCATTTTATGAAAATTGATTTTCTCTGAAAATCTTTCCTTGTTTGAAAACACATCTTTTTTCTGGAAAACTCTTTTGGAAATCTTTTCTTTCTGTAAAACTAAATTCTCTTGAAAACTCTTTCATAAAACTTATCATTTCTGAAAATTATATCTCTAAAAATCATTCTCTGAAAAATCTTTCATTGAAAATTTGTCTCTGAAAATCTGAAGCATGTGGGCGTTACGTATCGTCGTCCCCTCGTACGCCTAAATTAGTGGTCTTGGGGTGTTATGTATCGTCGTCCCCCAAGCCACTGAACTAGAGCTAAGAGTGCAGATTCGTGCTACTACATGACCCTGAAACTAGTGTCTAGGGGCGTTACTTATCGCCGTCCCCCCAATCCTGCTCAACATGTGCACATGTTATCCGTCAATTCCAAAAGTTACAGCCTGAGGTGGGTTTTTTCCCCACGCCTCTAAAAATCATAAAATCATGCTTTTAAAATCATAATTCTTAAAATATTCTCTTCCATGAAATAACTATAATAAAATAGGCTAACACCCTATGCGCGTGAAAATAACTCTTTACTTAAAACAATATAAATGAAAAGTCAATTTAGAAAGAGAGTGTCCACTCACAGATTTAGAATCTGGCTGCCATTACTTCCCTTTGTCGAAGAAAATTATGCTTTCTGCCGATTATCTAAAATCGATAAACTTGATTAGAAAATAAGTCATGGAATATGTTTCGGAAATAGACTAAGTTTTTCAATTTAACTAGCTATGATCATTTCATAGCATATTATGCTTTTAGCATGACATAATGCGTGTATATATGTCGATAAGAAACCCCTAGGGGTGGCCTCTAACATCTTAAGTTGAAATTGAAATGAAATGAATCTGTTACTGTTACGCATCACGATGTCAGGTCGGAAGCATCACGACGGCCATACCAACAGACTCAGGTAGATAGCATTTCTTATTTCGCGTCGCGATGCTAGACGCTTAGCATCGCAACTTCCACACGACCGACCTGAGGCTTCCACACGACCGATCTGAGGCTTCTACACGACCGAACCAAGTCATCCACATGGCCGACTTGAGTCCTCCACATGACCGACCCAAGTCTTCCACACGACCAACCCGAGACAGAGGGCATTCACATATTCGGCGTCGCGAAGCTAGCCCGATATCAGGGTCAGATACCAGTTCTCTATTGTCACTGCCCAAGGCCACTTCAACACCCCCATTTAAACTTCAACTCAACTTGAGAGAATTCATAAAATCATCCCAAACACAAACCATAATCTAGCATCATTAAACCACAAAGTAAAATCCTCAACATATTCATACACTTAAAGGCTTAATTTCATGCTTATACTATAATGACACTACTTAAAATGCATGCTAACAACACCATTAAGGCCAATTAAGCAAATCCAATCCCTAGGGTATGCATGGTGCGAATTTGGGGTTTCATTTTCTTTGCCCAAAACTGAAAAATGAGAAGATGAAAAGAGAAAGGAAGCTTACCATGCTTGGAAATATGATTGGATGGATCAAGAATGACTTGAAAATGAAGATAATAGGAAGAGAGGAAGCATAAGATCCTCCATCCTTGCCTTTACCCTTCACGTTTTTGGGCTTGAAAGAGAGATGAATGAATAGTGCCATATTTATAGGCAAATGGCTGATTTTTATAATGAAATGAGTGGCTAAGGTTGTGTCACATCACCCAATTCTAGCTCATTCTCGAATTTCACTATAGCATCCACGGAAATCATGTTTTTTGGCCTGCTTATGATCCGAATTTGGAACAATATCCAATATGAAAGTTGTAGGTCTCGGTATTAGTATTCCAATGATATAGAATTCATAAAAATCGAAGATCGTATAAAAATATTATAGCTTAAATACTAAAGGCTGTCCGGAGTGGAACATCGAATAACTTTCGTATCGGAATTGCAAGGAATTTACTGAATGTCCAAAAATTTATTTCATGAGCACATACATGCTTGAACATGATTCATATCATGAATTATGCCACATTTAGCATAGTATTCAATGGAATTATCGGGTAGTAGTCATGATTACCGGGGTGTTACAAAAAATGACTTGTGTTAAATTAGAAAAAAATGTTATTTCATGATTAATTCAAGAATTATTTTCGGTCACTTTAAGTCTTCAAAAGGTATTGAGGTTGACAAGAAAAAAATAGAAATGATCTTTAAATTACCACCCCAAAAAACAGTCAAGGAAATTCGTTCATTTTTAGGACATGTAAGATTTTATTGGAGGTTCATTAAAAATTTTAGTACAATATTCAAACCATAGTGTAACCTCATATTAAAAGATGTAATATTTAAATGGATAGAAGATTGTCAAAAATCATTTGAAAAGGTTATTAGCCTTTTAACCTCTGCTCCTATAATGAAATCCTCTTATTAGTCTTTGCCTTTTGAGTAAATGTGTAATCCCAGTGACTATGCAGCTGGTGTAATATTAGGACCAAAAAAGAAAGGTAAAATATATGTAATTTATTATGCAAGTATAACTTTAAACAACACACAAATGAATTACACCACCACATGAAAAAGAATTACTTGCTGTAATATTTGCATTGGACAAATTTCAATCAAATCTAATTGGTTCATCAGCCGTTGTTTACTCTAATCATGTTGTTGTTAGATATTTGATGTCTAAACATAATGGAAAGTCAAGATTGCTACGTATATCATCATTCAGACTCATGAATGAGTCATCAATTCACACAACTCCTATCAATGACTATTTCCCTGATGGATTTTTATTTTCTATAAATACTATGTCTAAGTATGCTAATATTGTCAATTTTCTTGCAACAAGAAAAATGCCCCCATACCGAAGCCATCAAGACAAGAAGAAATTTTTTATCGAAGTCAAGAAATTATACTGGGATGATTCATATCTGTTCAAGTATTGCTTTGATCAGATTTTCCGATGATGTATACCGGACAATGAAATAAGTCGTGTTATTAAGTTTTGTCACTCAGAAGCATATGGAGGTCACTTCTCATCTAAGAAAACCGTTTTAAAATCTTAAAGTGTGGATTTCATTCGCCCACCTTATTTAGAGAAACACATGCTTTCAATAAAACTTCTGAAAAATTGTCAAAAGTTGAGATTCATTTCTAAAAGACACATGATGCCTTTAAATCTCATCATTGTCATCGAAATATTTGATTGTTGGGGAATAGATTTCATGAGTCCATTTCCACCGTCATTTGGATTTGTATACATTTTAGTTGTAGTTGATTATGTCTCAAAATATGTTGAGGTGATTTCGTGTCGAAACAATGATCACAAAATAATGATTAAATTTTTAAAAGAAAATATTTTAAGTCGATTTGGAATTTCTCTGGCTATTATAAGTAATGGAGGTAAATATTTTTGTAACAAAATTTTTGAGTCTTTAATGAAAAAGTATGGAATTACACATAAAGTTTCTACCTTTTATCGCCCTCAAACAAATGGTCAAGTTAAACTAGCAAATAATAAAATAAAATAAATTTTAGAAAAAATGGTCAATCCAAATCGTAAAGATTGGTATCTTCGACCGACTGATGCATTTTGGGCATACCAAACAGTTTTCAAAATATATTTGGGAATGTCTCCCTATCATCTAGTTTTTGGAAAACTTTATCATTTGCCTGTAGAACTTGAGCATAAGGCATATTAATTTATTAAAGCATTCAATTCAAACATTTAAAATGCCAGTCATGAACGCAAAATCTAATTAAATGAACTTGAAGAGTTAAGGACATCTTGCCTTAGCAAGTAGTGTTTATTTGCTTAAAACGGTATCTTGAGTTGGTTTTAAAAAATGATAATAATCAAGCTTTTACTTAGTAACCGTACATCTTGCCTGAGTAAGCAATGATTGTTCACGTAAAAAAGGTAGAGCTTGAGGTGGTTTGAAAAAATATGAATAAGATCGATTTTGTAGCCTCTCTGACTTGAGCATTTAAGTCTGTAAGGGCGTTTTAACACTTAGTGACCTAAGGATA
Organism: Zanthoxylum bungeanum; assembly: GCA_019454045.1. Taxonomy (NCBI): domain Eukaryota; kingdom Viridiplantae; phylum Streptophyta; class Magnoliopsida; order Sapindales; family Rutaceae; genus Zanthoxylum; species Zanthoxylum bungeanum. Next base: position 674,759 of record SKCR01031917.1, read on the forward strand.
ACTGGTCTGGGAGTCACTGGCTCAAAGCTTGTTACATTAGTTAAGGAGAAAACTTAAGAAAATCAGACACTTTTTCTTTTTGACATCTGAGATCCGAGCAATTAAATCTGTAAGGGTGTCTTAACACCTAAAGCCAACCGGTTTGGGAGTCACTGGCCTAAAGCTTGTTACAAGGATTAGTTTGGATATATGCCCTAGAGATTCATGTAATGTAAACAGAATTATTTATTATAAAATAAAAGATGCATTATTCATTTGCCCTTGATTACTCATCTACCTTCAGACTTAGTGTATGAGTGTCATACATAAGAGGATTTAAGTTAGAAGTTATTAATCTAAAATAGTCCATAGAGAACAGACAAAGTGGGTACTTTGTTCATGGTTTATCTATAGCTGTGGTCCGTTCTATAATTATATGGTGAACTTGATCCGAGATCGTCCATGTGGTGACATGAGAATGGAGGTACCTTATATGATATGATCATATAGGACTGGACCCAGATGGAAATGAATTACTTATAATATTCGTTAAATAAAGAAATTCATTTCAATCTACTAGATGGTCATACATGGATTGGTATGAATCCCGAGTGTACTGCGAACTCCTACATGACAGACTATGTAATTTGATTTACAAAGGTGAGGTTGGTGTAGCAATCTCGACCAATAGCTATGTACTTTGAGGAAATAGTTTGGTGTGTAGCTGAGGTACATTTTACATAGATATAGAGTTCACTCCTTCTTGCGAGAAGTAGAAGAGTATCTTCCCTAAGGGTTGATTCGGTACTTGAATGATTAGAGCGCTCAAGTCTTTCTATTACGAATAAAAAGATTAATATTCATAATAGTTATTAATAAATTGTTCATTAGAATATAACGATACTTAAGGTAAAAATAATTAGAGGGGTATAATGGACAATATGACCCGGCTTTAATTATGAGATACTCATGAAGAGCCAATCGATATGAAATGACTATATCGATGGACACCGACGTAGTTCATCATATATTATCCATCTATGGCGACGAGAGTGCAGTTTCGGGTTTTTAGTGGAATAACCGGAAGTTAATAATTCAAAATATTTGATTAAAGAGTTTAATTAATATTTCGGGATTATTGGAGCTCGGAACCGTAGGTCCATTTGGTCCCTGTGCTAACGCGACATACTGTAGCAATTAAATATAATTGGATTTTCCAATTATATACTCACATACATATATTATTATTACTGGGATTAATAATATATTTTGTCACATTTTATCCCTCTCTACTAAAGCCAAGTCTTGCTATATATTTAATAAATAATTATGAGATAATCATTTAATTTATTAAGTATATTAAATGGTTTGATATATCATTTATGGTAATGTAGAATTTTCAAATATGATTTGTAAAAATTCAACATCTCATTAATGACATTTACATCTTATTTTGACAATCAAATATTGACATTATGACGACAATTAATAAATTGGTTGTTGCAAAAATTAGGTGTAGAGAATTAAGGGTGGCCGAATTTTGCATGGTCTATACTTAAGGTTTTTGTTCAATTTTTGACAATATTTTACCATAAGTATAAAATGATAAAGATGTTATCCTTTTACAATAATTTTCATTATTGAAAACCTTAGTCATCTTTGTTCTTGCTTTCTCTCAAATGTTGAAAGAAAAAGAGAAATAACAAAAATAAAAAGAAAAATTCTGGTGTGATATTCTTAATCTTTAAAGAGTTTAGAGATTGATTTTGTGAGTCAAGCACACCCTTATTTTTATTGGTTGCGAGACATATCACAGAAGATCATTTGGTGTTGGAACATAAATGGATATTCCAAGGGTGTTGAGGGGTTGTTTTTGAGAGAAAAATCAGACCTGAAATATTATTACATCACACGCAAATTACGAGCTATTTTAGGTGAGCTTTGCGAGCGTTTTAGGTGCAAAACAGTTCAAATATGGGCTATTGTTCGAGGGCTGAAAAATTGCTAAAAACATAAGCAAAACATCTTACCAAGGGCTGGTCAGATTCGGCTAAGAGAGGTAGAGAGCAGAAAAAATTTCAAGGTCGATCCCGGTGCCTAAAGCATTTCCGCTGCGCGAAAGAAAACGTTTCCTACAATTAGCATCAAGAGCAAGGTTGAAAAGTGTTCTTAACCCTTCTCTTTTTAATTAAAAGTTTATGTTTTTAATGATTTATATGAGATATAAATTATTGGTATGCATGTTGTGATGAGTAGACACATTTTAATGTTTATGTGATGAATTGTTTTTTTAATGTTCTTGTGATGAATGTTTGTTTTAAATTCATGTAATTAATGTATTGCATTGATCGTTAATTTTTTCCAGCTCTTATTTTGTGTTATTTTTGGTTTTGGGAATAAGGTCATAAGGCCAAATATTTACAAGTGTTGCAAATTTATTTCCAATGTAAAAATTTCAAGTTGTAACATTCTATGTCATTTGGAGAGTCGATGCCGCAAAGGACTCAACGCCACTCCATGGAGCGAGATTTGAAGACCATGTGATGTCTTGGAATATTTTTTACTAATTAGATAAGTATAAGAAACAATAAGAGCCTGATCAATGTAATTTTATTGCCTTGGTTACTTCTTGAAAACCTGGAAAACAAGTGGCGTCGTGACGTCTTCAACGCAGCATCGCAACGCGCATGCCTATTGTTTGAATGTCGACACTTAACATCCTACGTCGCAACGTGGACTGGAATTTATATTCTGTCTGGTTTTTCTACTGCAAAGCGTCGCGACGCCTGTTTGTTATATGTATGTTTATTTCAAAATGTTTGAATAACATGCCATATAGCTTAGGGTGTCTACTTTTATATTTTCGCATGCCATAACATGTTTGAGATGCATGGATATTCTAGTAATAAAATGTGATTTTATGAAATTTAAGAGTTAAATTGGAATATGATATGCATTGAAACAAATTAATATGATTTAATTAGTTTAATGGTTTAAAATTGGAAATTCAAAATTTAATTCATATGGGCTTTATAAGTGCATTATGTTTTCCATTAGTATATCGGATGAAAATCCGGATGTAAATTTCATAGCCGATTCCGAATGGACGGTAGTGTGGTCTGCATTCAGGATACAATTCCATATATCATTGGAATTTATGACGCGTTTATATTAATTAAATAGTTTAATTAAAATTTTGTCCATTTGTTGAATTATGAATTTTAAACCTATTTGTGAACTAATATTTTAAGTCTTAAAATGAATTAGGTCACTAAACCAAACTTAATTAAATTAGTTTAATTAAGTAAAATATTAGTGGAGACTAATGAATATTAGTGAAAAAAATTGTAAGCGTTAAAATTCTTTATATCACTAATTATACACTAGGGTCCAGGATCTCACCTTGAGGTTCTGGGTTCGAATCTAGGGGGTGCACTTCTTGTAAGAGCCTGGGACAGCCGGTGGTTTTACCTGCGCCGCGGCCCAGAATGGGTGGTTTGGTGGTGGGGTTTCCATCGTTTCCAAAAAAAATAAATAAATAAATAAATAATAAACTTATGGACACTAGTGAATTAGAATATTAGATATTTTAAGTAGAAACCTTGAACTATAAAGTAGTGAGTGGGAGAGGGACATATGACAATATATCCCGCGATCTCTGTTGTGAGTCCGAAAATGGGAGATTCAAAAGGCACCTCGAGAAGGCTTTGTTTTCGTCCCCCTACAGATGGTGTCCATTCTAGATGTATCTGGTGAACTGACCTACCCTACGATGACACTTCACTAGTTAAGTCCAATGGTTTAAAAACAATGGGATACACTCACAAAGGAATTATTAAAATGTTAATCGAAACTCCTTGATCAAATGAAATAGTGGTTGGTTAATATAGGAATAAGAGTTATTCCCACATATATTAATCAATTGATATTGTCTCGATCTATCATGCAAATACTTGACCTACCCTACGTCGCCACTTATTTGTGGAATGATAGATTTTCGTGACATAATAATTTTTTTAGGTTTCTGATTCGTTTTACATGGTTCATGCATCATGTTTAATTTTATGCCAAAATGATTGCGATGATTTTAATATACGATGAATGGATATTAAATGCATGTTTATTTTATTTTATTCCAGCCATGGTTTCGCCAATTATTGCTATTCTCTCTAATGACAAGTTAAAGGGTGAAAACTATGTTAAATAGAAAAGTAACATGAACGCCATATTGGTCTGTGAAGACCTTAAGTTTTTCCTGACGGAGAAATATCCTCCCGAGCCAGCCAGAAACTCTGGCCAAGCTGTGCATGATGCCTATCAGAAATGGATCGCGACCAATGAAGAAGCCAGTTGCTACTTACTAGCAGGGATGTCTAAGGTTCTTGCTGCAAAGCATGAGCCAATGGCTATAGCATCTTTGATGATACAGTGTCATGAGGCTATTACCTCAGCGATGACAGCTAGAATGAAGAAATGGACATCAGTCCGAGAGCGTATCTTGAGGGTGATGGCTGAAACTCATGGAGCTCGTATTGACGAGCGTAGTCAGGTGACCATGATCATGGAAACTCTTCCGAAGAGTTTCTTACAGTTTAAAAGTAATTATGTTATGAACAAGTTGTCTTTTACTTTGACTCAACTGCTAAATGAGCTCACCCATTAGGATTCCATACCGGTGGATCCTCATAAGCCTAGTGGAGAGGCAAGTGTTGCCGAATCGTCTAAATCTACAAAGAAGAAGAAAAAGAAGAAAAAGAAGAAGAAGAAGAAGAAAGACATTGGGAAAGCTAAGGCAAAGCCAATGAAGAAGAACAAGAAAATCTCCAAATATGCTAAGCCCAAAGGAAAGGGTTTCCATTGCAACAAGGATGAGCAATAGAAAATGATCTGTCTTAAATACCTTGCTGAGCTAAAAGAGAAAAAGGTCATAGGTAAATACGATTTACTTGTCATCGAGTCTCTATTAGTGAAGGATGATAAATCCGCATGGATTATTGATTATGGAGCCACTAACTATGTTTGTTCCTCTTTGCAACTACTTGATTCATGGAAGGACCTTGTTGAAGGTGAGTACACCATGAGGGTCGGGATAAGGGATTCTGTTTTAGCAAGAGTAGTAGGAGTTTCTAGTTTAAACTTTTTTAAATAATGGTTATTTATGTTTGAATAATGTGTTGTATATTCCTAGTTTTCACAGGAATTTAATTTATGTTTCTAAACTTTTGGATGATGATTTTTCCATTTCATTTAATAATAATTTGGTTATTATTAGTAGAAATGGATTCATTATATACACAATAAACTCTGAAAATAATCTATATGTGTTAAGGCCGTTAACACATAATTCACTGCTCAACTTTGAAATATTTAAGGTTGAAAAACCTAAAACAAAACGGAAAAAGATTTCTCACGATGACACATATCTGTGGCATCTTAGACTTGGTCATATTAGCCTTGGCCGGATAGATAGGTTGATAGAGAACGTAGCTTTAAACCAGTTAAAGCTTGGAATTTTACCAATCTCTGAATGCTATCTAGAAGGAAAGATGACCAAGAGACTTTTTACTGGAAAAGATATAAGAGCCAGCCAACCACTTGAGCTAATACATTCGGACGTTTGTAGACCGATGAATATAAAAGCTCGATGAGGTTATGAATATTTCGTCACATTTATTGATGATTATTCTAAATATGGGTATTTTTACCTAATGCAACACAAGTCAGATATATTTGAAAAGTTCAAAGAGTATCGTGCTGAGGTTGAGAATCAATTTGGTAAAACTATCAAAACTCTACGATTGGATCGTGGAGGAGAATACCTTGATAGATATTTCAAGGAATTCTTAGTTGAGCATGAGATAGTACTATCCCAACTTACATCACCTGGAAAACTGCAGTAGAATGGTGTTGCAGAAAGGAGAAATCGGACCCTACTAGGGATGATAAGATCTATGTTTACTTATAGTTCATTTCCTAGTTCATTTTGGGGATATGCATTGCAGATAACAATGCACATCTTTAATATAGTTCCATCTAAGTTTGTTCCTAAGACTCCCTTATAATTATGGAGTGGTCGTAAAACTAGTTTACGACATTTCCACATATGGGGGTATCCAACACATGTGTTGAAGAATAAGACTACAATATTAGAGCCACGTTCTCAAGTGTGCCTATTTGTAGCTATCCTAAGGGAGATTCAGGGTGGGTTCTTTTATAGTCCAAAAGATAACAAAGTGTTTGTGTTGACAAACGCTACGTTTCTTGAGGAGAACTATATGAAAGAGTTTAAACCTTGAAAGTAAAGTGTTACTCGAGGAGTTACTTACTGGTTCGACCAGCACACCATCATCAACAACTGTTGACAGAAATATAGCACCTTTGATATTTTAGCTTCAGATGCAAGTATGTCAGAATGATCTTCCACCTAGATATAGTGGAAGGGTTGTACGACAACCTGATCGTTATCTAGGAGTTGGAGAGACACAAGTTGTCTCATCCAATGATGGTGTAGATGATCCATTGACCTATTGTAGTGCAATGGATGATTCTGATAAAGAGGAATGACTCAAAGCCATGAACCTCGAGATGAAGTCTATGTACTCCAACTCAGTTTGGGAACTTGTAGACCATTCTGATGGGGTAAAACCCATAAATTTCAAGTGGATCTATAAAAGAAAGAGGGGAATAGATGGGAAGGTACATACCTTCTGGCTAGGTTAGTGACCAAGATTTATACCAAGAAAGATGAAGTTGATTATTAGGAGACTTTCTCGTCAGTATCCATCTGTACTCTTCTCTCCATTGCCGCATATTATGACTATGAGATTTAACAGATGGAGGTCAAGACTACATTCTTGAATGGCAATCTTGATGAGTGTATCTATATGGTACAACCAGATGGGTTCATAGCCCAAGGTCAAGAATAAAAGGTTTGCAAGCTGTGAAGGTTCATTTATGGACTCAACCAAGCATCTCGATCTTAGAACATGAGATTTGATACCACGATCAAGTCTTATAATTTTGAGCAGAATGTCGATGAACTTTGTGTATATAAGCGCGTCATTGACGGAAATGTGATTTTTCTTTTTTATACGTCGATGATATTTTACTTATTGGGAATGATGTAAAAATATTATTGGATGTGAAAACCTGGCTAACTAATAAATTCCAAATGAAAGATTTTGGAGAGGCCAGTTATGTACTTGGGATCCAGATTCTTCGGGATCGCAAGAGACTACTGTTAGTTATGTCTCAAGTATCCTATATCGATAAAATCCTTGTGTGATTTAGGATGTATAATTCCAAGAAATGAAATTTACCTTATCGGAATGGAATTCTTTTGTCGAATGAACAGTCTCCTAAGAAACCTCAAGCAGTTAAGGAAATGAGATAAATCCCTTATGTCTCAACAGTTAGTAGTCTCATGTATGTTATGTTATGCACGAGACCGGACATCTGCTTTGTGGTGGGAGTAGTCAGTAGGTTTTAGTCTAAACCAGGAATATATCATTGGGTGACTGTAAAACATATTCTCAAGTATCTTAAGAGAACAAGAAATTATATGCTTGTATATTATGGTGAGAAAATGATCCTCAAGAGATATACTGACTCTGATTTTCAGACAGATGTCGATTCTAGGAAATCAACATCTGGATCAGTGTTTACCCTAGATGGTGGGGCCATTATATGGAGGAGCATAAAGCAATCTTGTATTGTTGACTCCACCATGGAGACAGAGTATATAGCAGCTTGTGAGGCAGCTAAGGAAACAATCTAACTCCGAAAATTCTTGGGAGATCTGGAAGTTGTTCCAAACATGGATAAACCACTCATATTTTATTGTGATAATAGTGGTGCAGTGGAAAACTCTAAAGAACCAAGAAGCCATAAGAGGGGAAATCATATAGAGATAAAATATCATCTCATAAGAGAGATAGTGTAGAGAGAAGATGTTTCTGTCACGAAGATTGCATCCGCAGAGAACCTAGCTGATTTGTTTACAAAGACCTTGTCGGCTAAAGTATTTGAGGGTCACTTAGAGGGTCTATGATTACATGAAAGATTGTTGGGATATATGCCTGAGAGATCCATGTAATATAAACAAAATTATTTATTATGAAGTAAAAGATGCATTATTCATTTATCAAAATATTTTATTTAAATTACATATTTTAAATTATTTTGTTTACCCTTAATTACTCATGTGCCTTCAGACTTAGTGTATGAGTGTCATACACAATAGGATTAAAATAAGAAGTTAGTAATATAAAACAATCCATAGAGAGCATACAAAATGGGTACTTTATTTACGGTTTATCTATAGTCGCTGTCCATTCTATAATTGTATGGCGACCTTGATCCGAGATCGTCCATGTGGTGACATGAAAATGAAGACACCTTATATGATGTGATCATATAGGGCTGGACCTAGATGGAATAAATTTCTTATAATATCCGTTAAATAAAGAAATTCATTTCAATCTACTAGATGGTCATATATGGATTGATGTGAATCTCGAGTGTATTGCGAACTCCTGCATGACAGACTATGTCCTTTGATTTACAAAGGTGAGGTTTGTGTAGCAATCCCAACCAATAGCTCCGTACTTTGGGGATATGATTTGGTGTATAGCTGGGGACGTTTTACATAGATATGGAGTTCACTCATTCTTACGAGAAGTAGAAATGTATTTTCCTTAAGGGTTGATTAGGTACTTGAACGATTAGAGTGCTCAAGTTTTTCTATTGCGAATAGAAAGATTAATATTCATAATAGTTATGAATAAATCGTTCATTAGAGAATCAATGGTACTTAAGGTAAAAATAATTAAAGGGGTATAACAGACAATATGACTCGGCTCTAATTATGAGATACTCATGAAGGGCCAATCCGTATGTAATGACTATATCGATGGACACTGACGTAGTTCGTCATATATGATCTATCTACGGCAATGAGAGTGCAGCTTCGGGTTTTTAGTGGAATAACTCGAAGTTAATAATTTGGAATATTTGATTAGAGAGTTTAATTAATATTCAGGGATTATTAGAGCTCGGAACCGTAGGTCAATTTGATCCACGTGCTAACTCGACATACTGTAACAATTAAATATATTTGGATAGTTCAATTACATACTCACATACATATATTATTATTAATGGGATTAATAATATATTTTATCACATATGTAACTTTATATTATATTTAATATAAGGTCTTTATTTAATAAATGATTATGAGATAATCATTTAATTTAATAAGTATATTAAATGGTTTGATATATTATTTATGGAAATGTAGAATTTTTCAAATATGATTTGTAAAAATTTAACATCTCATTAATGACATTTACACCTTATTTTGAAAATCAAACATTGTCATTATGATGACAATTAATAAATTGGTTGTTGTAAAAATTAGGTATAGAGAATTCAAGGTGGGCGAATTTTACATGGTGTGGGCTTAGGGTTTTTGTCCAATTTTTGACAATATTTTACCATAAGTATAAAAGGATAAGGATGTTGTCTTTTAACTATAATTTTCATTATTGAAAAACCTAGCCATCTTTGTTCTTGCTTTCTCTCAAATGTTGAAAGAAAATGAGAAAGAACAAAAAAAAAATATGAAAAATTCTGGTATGATATTTTTAATCTCTAAAAAGTTTAGAGATTGATTTTGTGAGTAAAGCCTACCCTTATTTTTATTGGTTGCGAGACATACCACGAAAGATCATTCGGTGTTGGAACATAAAGGGATATTTCAAGGGTGTTGAAGGGTTGTTTTTTAGAGAAAAATCAGACCAGCTAAATCACAGGCTATTTTGAGTGAGCTGTGGGGGCGTTGGGTGGAAAACGGTTCAAATTCGAGTTAATGTTCGTGTTAGGGTTGATGTTCAGAGTGCCAATCCGGTTCGTATTTATGTTTGATTCATAAATATGAGCAATTCTATTTTCCTTAATATTACTAATTTAATGGTAGCATCCTTTTCTTTTATACAGTTATTCGATCTAATTATGATTAGATATCTGATTATGATTAGATCGAAACTGAATCTGGTTCACTGATACGTGTATATTAGATAAAGACCCTAGGATTTACAATATAGTGCGCATTTACAAAGCAATTTGTAATTGACATTGGGAAGCGCATTATAAGATGTATATCCTTAAATAAAGTTCATGGTCAAGATTTACTAACACGGGTCGGTTAGTAAAATCCGCTGAGACTAGTACATGTCGTATATCGTGACTTGGTCAGATGGTTTATCCTAGAGAACCATGAGTCTCGGAAGACTCGTATAGACATGTAGGTGTTTATTTGATAAAATACTGAACGACTCACTGAAGATTTCCTAATAGATGGTACACCAACTTCAATAGGAATCTTCTCGAGTTGAGCGAGCATAGTGGTCCTCTGACTTGAGATACCACAGTGCGATATATGAGTTATCCTCCACACTTTTATGGTAGCCACGTCACCAATCTATTTAGATCAGACCTCCGCTTGTTCGTTGGGTGTGGACAGATGCTCATGATATCCAGTGTGTATCAAGATAGGATCCGTCAGTCCTGTGTACAGGGCATAGGCATCCTCACGTGTTTACGATCTAGTAAATCTATGGCTGTGGTATAACTTCGAAAATTAGTTCCGCGTTTTATTTAGAGATCGTAAATTGAAAGTCGACTATATTATACTGGGCAGGTTTGACGTTTTTATCTATACCCCAGGTATAATATGGATAGCCTGTGACGGAAGGATTTACGTATGGTATGACCTCGACTTGCATAGTTTAGCAAGATTATCCGTGGTCGTCATAATCCATGAGTGGGTGGATTATGGACACGAAATTGGATTTCGTGACAGATAAACCTAAACTTGGAGAGTCCCACAATAAGAAGTGTACTCGTTGAGCACTTGGGCAACGTGATATGAATAATACAGATTATTATAATTTTTCACCGGATTAAGTGAGTTAATTCGGATAGTTTAATCGGTTAAACGATAACACATGCATTAGGGGATTTTGTCCGATAATAATTCTTGTGTATTTGTATTTGATACATAATATGAATATATACACATTAATTATTCGTCAATTGAGATTTTGACACATGCCATAAATATATGTATTTGTTATTTATTGTAAATAAAAATACATATATAATAATAATTATATTAATTGATTATTTGGATATTTAATTGTTAAATATTTGAATAATTAATTAATTAAATATTTTCATAAATGTTATGATTTTTTGTCCAATTATTATTGGTTTACATGGCATGTTTTTATTAGGCTTAAATGTACAATTTTGTTTTGTCCACATTAAAGCTTGTATTATCCTTATTTTAATTTATGGAAATTAAAATATAAATTTGACAAAAATGCCCCTCATATGTCGACATAAAGGGATTTTATTTGAAATTTTTTTATCTTCTTCAATACTTCATCACAATGGCCGAATATATGCTCCAAAAATGGGTCTCAAATTTTTTTGAAGAATCCATGAAGAATTGAAGGAAAATCAAAGAAAAAAGCTTAGGAAAACAAGGATTAAAGGTAATTCTTCAACTCCTTAAGCTTAGAAATTCAGTTTCTTATTTCTTGTTGATTTAGAAAGGTTATAGGGTTCCTTAAAATCTAAAAAATTGGAGCTTTTGGTTGTTGATGATGGATTGGAAGTTAATGATGCATTTGTGAAGTGAATTGGATGGAATTAGTGTAATTAGTATCCAATTTATGACATGTTTCTATTCTAGAGTGTTATGACCACTCTTGTAATGCCTAGAATTGTTCTTGGGTGATTCATATGTGGTGACTTGATTTGGTGTTTAGATTAATTGATTTAGTCTTGAAAAATTGGTTTTAAAGCATGAAAAATCCTAACTTCGGTTTCTGGATCAGATCTTGTAAAACTTGAAATTTTGTGTTGAATTTGATGTCATATGAATATAATGGATGTATTTTGAGAGTTGGAACAATTTCTGGAAAGTGTTTCGAAGTTGAAATAAGCAAAAACGGTGAAAAACGGCGTTACGGGGTGACTTTTGAGCCAACCGGGTGACGGCTGTCCAAACAGTGGGTACATCACTGTTCAGGCAGCCCATGAACTGCCCCAACACTATTGGGGATGACCTGGACAGTACCCATAAGTTTCGGATGGTCGGTTTGGTCAAAAACGCATTTTACGTCATTTTACGGGAAAATATTTTTCGTAAAAATTTCGCGACGTTTCATATACATTTATGTCATTATTTGATATCGAATAAATAGATTTATGTGAAATATGAATAAATTATTCATATTAGATATTGAATAATTTATTCGATAATTTGAAAAAGTTTTAAATTACGATTTCGCCCGAACCGCGCTTATGCCACGTCCTTCGCCCAACACCTCAACAAAATGGTATCAGAGCATGTTTGATGCTTCATCCATTACATTATTCATGCTTGATATTTGATATTTAATCCAATTTTAATGTTCACACATGCATATAATCTAGATATGTTTCTTAACTTTTCGATTCCACACTAACGGGAAACGTAACAAAAATTTAATCGTTAAATTGAGTTATGTTTTCTATAGGTAGAATTGAATTGTTTAGAAAATGATTTAGATTAAAATTCTGAATTTGATGTAGAGTATAGCTTCCTGAGGAAAATCTCCGCTTAGAAATAAGGATGTAAAGTGATGTGTATTGGATACATGTTTCTTGGTCCGTCTTGTCAGTACGGTTTATGGATATCTTTCTATAACTGCATCCGAGATCGTGCCAAAGTTGTGAGGGTGTAGGTTATGGGATTTTATCCATGCCGGTTGTATATTGATACTAGATAAATTCAAGTGAAAGTGGAAATCCTGAACGTGCTAAAGCTGTCAGGACAACATCGGTAGCTTGAGTTTGTCATTGACAAGTGAAGCCTTGATACACCTTCTTGTGAACGTGCCAAAGCTGTCATAACGAGAAATGGTCAAGACCAAAATCAAGAGTCACTGGTGAGTGATTGACAATGAGTTATCTACCTAATGAATATATGTAGGCGAGATCGTGTCAAAGCTGTGAGTCGAAATATATTCATGGGATCTTATTCTTACTATAGAAATCAATTTAATTATTGAATTCCCGTTGTCCATTGGGGATTACGGTACTACGTAAAGTAGTGGGAAATACTGTTGGGTTAAAAATCCATAACTTACGCAATGCGTAATTTTATGGAAAATTCTGCTTCGTTTTATTTTTATTCTATATTGTTTATAGAATTAATACTTCTAATCCACTGCATGTTTATTACTTAAATAGATTTTCTGACTTTACTTATGGTTGTATAATTCTAGAATAGGTTCTAGAAAGACAGTAGACTTAGATATTGTTAGATTAGTTCAAACCATCGGGAACTATTGTTCCAATTTTCTTGTAAATCAATATGCTTAGTGACTTAGTTACTAAGTCACGATTAGGTAATCTAAATATATATCTGTTTTGGATATAGTTATCTAGTAAGAATAGTTTCTTATGCAGTAAGAATTGACTTGAATTAGTTCATGTCTTGAGATTCTTGACTGGTATTAAGAAAACTCCCTTAGTATTTGTTTATCTTATAATGACGTTTCTTCGCTTTTAGTGACTTTTAGAAGTCATGTGTCTGATACAGTTTTCTAATCAATCATTTGCAATTGTTGTGAATAATTGAACGCATATTATAAAGCTTAAGAAAAGAGATGCGTATAGTTGTGTACAGAGAATATCGATTCTCACAATACGACAATTGTAGGTATTGGATACCAGATCTCCCGTCTAGTTATTTAAAATAATATTTAATAATTATTTTGATATTTGATATCAGAACTTGTGACTATTGGATAGTTACTTGTTCTTTATAAATAATTGTTACATATTTTAATATGACCAGTAGTGTCATTAATAAAAAGATAAATATTAAGAAAAATATTCGGTAAAATAAAATATGTATTTTGGCTAAAGAATGCAAAGTGGCGTTCTTGAGTGATTTCTTCGAATGAGAGATCCGTCATGATTTCTTTGTTTGAAGAATTCATTCTAGAATGGCCCTAGAGTTTGTATTCTGCTAAGATCACAGTTTGATATACTAGTTTATAGAGTCTATTGTAGACTCAGATAGGTTTTCCGGAAATTCGTGTTCTCTGATTTTGATATCAGTCAGATTGTCTGGTTTTATCGAAGTATAGAGAATACATATTTGTCAGTAGGGTCAGTGGGAGCGTACAAAATCAGAGAACACGGATTTCCGGAAAACTTATCTGATCATGGAGAATTTAGTCTGCAACCATAAGATGTTAGATTAGTTTTGATCCTAATTATGACATTAGATGGTCTATGTTATATAAAGTCAGAAAAGATGCAGTGGGTGTGTCACCTTTGATTCTACTAAACTAGTGGAATCAGTTGCAACTTTTGAAATATTGACTTATGAAGTTGCATAGTGACCCTATAGATTAGAAGTTTTCATATTAGTGTAGTGCTTGCGATTGTCTCATAATATTTGGATTTGATCTCTAAATACATAGACAACTCAGCAGCTATAACACAATACTGATATAGCGTATGAGTCATATTGATGTGGAATTTGGATTCTGCAAAATATGAATGATGATGGCTAAAAAAAAACAATTGGGTTTATTAGACAGACTCGATTTGTAATAAGCGAGCTTACTTGTTGTTGCCTACCTCTTGAGTGTTAGGTGAGCTCTCGAGGGCCACGAGTATGTGATATACATTGAGATGTATATAGGATATCGTGGATTGACACTAGAGCAAGTGGGAGAAATTGTTAGGGTTGGTGCTCAGAGTGTCAATCTGGTTCGTATTTATGTTCGATTCATAAATACGAGCAATTCTATTTTCTATAATATTACTAATTTAATGGTAGCATCCTTGTCTTTTATACACTTATTCGATCTAATTACGATTAGATATCTGATTATGATTAGATCGAAACTGAATCTGGTTCAGTGATACGTGTATATTAGATACCCTAGGATTTACAATATAGTGCGCAGTTACAACACAGTTTGTAATTGACATTGGAAAGCGCACTATAAGATGTATATCCTTAAATAAAGTTTCTGGTCAAGATTTACTAATACGGGTCTGTTAGTAAAATCCGTTGAGACCAGTACATGTCGTATACCGTGACTTGGTCAGATGGTTTATTCCAGTGAACCATGAGTCTCAGAAGACTCGTATAGATATGTATGTGTTTATTTAAACGACTCATTAAATATTTCCTAATAGATAGTACACCAACGTCAATAGGAATCTTCTAGAGTTGAGCGAGCATAGTGGTCCTCTGACTTGAGATATCACAGTGGGATATATGAGTTATCCTCCACACTTTGATGGCAGTCACGTCACCGATCTATTTAGATCAGACCTTCGCCTGTTCGTTGGGTGTGGACTGATGATCATGATATCCAGTGCGTATTAAGATAGGATTCGTCAGTCCTGTGTACAGGGCATAGGCATCCTCACGTGTTTTTTTTTATATTCATTAAAAAATAAAAATAAAAATTAATAATGCACAAAAGGATAATCCACCGTATGCTATTTGCATGCAACTTTTACAAGTTGCACGTAAATTGGTTGAAAGAGGTGCTCGATACCTCAGTCATCAGCTTCCTAAGGGTGAATAGATTTTCAAGTCAAACCGCGACCCGATCCGACCTTAACCGTACGCGTTTTAGAAATATTTAAACTAATTTCGGGTTATTCTGACCCGAACCACATATTTCGATTCGGTTCACGATTTTTTATTATTAATTTCGGGTTTGACCCAACCCAATTAGAAAAAACCTAGAGTATATAAAACCCATCAAAAATTAGAGATTCTACTTTCTAATTAGGGCTGCCGACTTCCTCTCTCTCTAACTCTCCTCTAAAGAAAATTTATGTCCTCTCCGTTGACAGTTGACGAGATTCAAGCCAAAGTATGAGCCAAATTGCTTATTATTATTATTCTTCATCATCATCATCAACCTTCATCGTCGTCATTGTTTGCAATGGCTCTTCATGAATCTGTGTGTGGTTGTTTCCCAATCAGCTCCTATAATGTTGATAAGCTAGGAAACAAATTTTTAGATGTAATCTTTTTTGCTTCAAGTTGGAGTTGATTAGTGATAATTATTAGATTAGATTGATACATTTTATTCCACTTAAACCTAAAAGAAAAGAGTACTTTCTGAGTTTCATTACACTCTATTTTTGGTATTATTAGTACTGTATTTTGGCCAAGTTTCAGTTTTATTCAAGTTTTTGTGTTTAATGCTTTAGTTTCACTTTCAAACCCACAATAATCACTCTATTTTTGTTTTGTTAATGTGTGATCCATAAAAATATATTATTTTTATTTTTCTACTCTATTACTGGGGTAAATGGAAGTATCAGAATTGAAATATGAACGTGGGATTGTGTGGTTTCAATTTAATTAATTATAAAATTGTTTGATTTTGCGTCAAGCTTCCCACTGCACTTCAAATAGCCACTGCCACTGCAAATCCAATAAACAAAATACAACCATTTTATCACACAAGTCACAAGTTACTAACTTTCAAACAAATGGCCAATAATATTGCTCAACTGGGTAAAATCTGAAATGACTTAAAATAGTTTAAACAAATAGCAAATAATGCTTCTTTCATAAATTTTTAAAATGCCAACTCGAACCCCTCAAATAGCTAAACCGCTGACCCGAATTGCCGCGGTTTTCCTATTGACACACTCACAAAAATGGTTTTTTACTCCCAAGTATAAGAGTGTCGAAGTAATAAAATAACCTGATAAGTCCAGAGTTGATCCACAGAAAATAAATTTACTAAGATAAAATAATAATTCAACTAATAAAATAAAAATAATAAAGTAAAATACTAGGGTTAGAGGATCCACTCTTAATATTTCAAATTTAAAATATTTTTTATTTTTATAAAATATAAATTATAATTATTTCTCAATCAATTTATTTCATAATTATCAGGTATTAATTATGCCAACACATATGTTATTTCAGCACCTCTTGCTTATTTATGTAATTGTGAAATAAATTGATTGAGAAATAAGATTCCTACATGTGTTGGCATAATTATTTTTATAAATATAGATTGTGTTATTTCCCAATTATATTTGCATTTTTATTCTTTCTTATTTATGTAGGAATCTTGACTCTTTGTAGACAGTCCCTAGATCTACCGTCGTAGATCCATATTGACTGGCACAGATAATACTTGAACCACACAGTTTATGTTTGATAATTATCAAGTACGAATTCTTGAATTATATCGAACTACAATTAAAATCTAATTTAATTTGTATTCAATACTAATTCTATATTTAATTCCAATTAAATAACTACACTTTTTAATGCGCCTTTACGACTTAGATTCCAAATCTAATCTAAATGAGTCTCAAAGCTCAATTAACATCCAATGTCATTTAATTAAAGTCCAATGGGCTTTCAATTAATTTCTTAAGGCATGGACTTTGGTCAATATGGGTCAAACCCAAATACCAAAGCCCAATTAAGGAATCACCTTATTTACCAAGAAACCAATTTCGGCCCATAAGGCCCAATTAAACATAAAAGGCCCATTTGTCATATTTGGACTTAATGGAATGATTTAGGCCCAATTTGGATCCAATCCAATTGACCTAAACCAACTTGGCCCAACCAAGCCCATTATGCCCAAATACAACATTTAAAGCCCAATTCTAAATTAAGCCCAATTAATCAAATTCTAAAATTCCAAATTTCATAATTTAATTAATTAAAGTGTATTGCATTAATTAATTATCTAAATTAACATTTCCAAAAAAACAATTTAATTAATTAATCATGCTTTAATTTGTTCAACACATGTCCAACATTATTGAAACAAAAAATCATCTCATTTCATGCTTCTCGAGGTCACAACATTTTGGGATTTTTTAAACCGATTTCGATTTCAATCCAATTAAATCATTAATCAATTTATCCCAAGTCTTTAAACTCATCTAATGATCAAAAGAACAAAAAATACCATGACTTTAGGGCTATATTGCATTCGGCCAAGCCTAGCATTTTGGGCAAAATTAGTCCAATTAATTTTTTCTAAAATTGATAATGCATAGCTCTAAGTTATCAACATACAAGTAGGGGTGGGCGCGGTTCGGTTTGGTTCGGTTTTTGCTAAAAATCAAACCAAACCATATTTTACGGTCCGGTTTTTTTACCTCTCAAACCAAACCATTAAATAACGGTTTGGTTCGGATTGAAAATTTTTTAAACCAGCGGTTTACGGATTGGTTCGATTCGGTTTACGGATTATTCTACTTAAAAAAAATTCATCCACTTAAGTGAAGACAAAAAAAACTAGTCTAGCGAACAAATAGTATGAAGTGCTACGATGTAGGCTGTGACTCCATAGAACACATGCACTCAATAGATGATTGAAATATGAGGTACAATTAATTCTTGTATTTTTTAAAAATTACCTCGAATAATGATGCTACAATCATTCTAATTAAGAGACAAATCCAACAGCTTACTTTCAAGAATAAACCATAAAACAACAAATTTATGAATAAAATAATTAACAAATAAATTTAAGAATAAAAGTATTAACAAAAAAATTAAAGTATTAACATACTAATAAAAAGAAAACATAAAGTAAAATTAAAAGAAAAAAACAAATCTTTTTATAAAAATATATAATTTTTTAATTATAACGGTTCGGTTCGGTTTAACATGTGCGGTTCGGTTTAGCATCTGAACCGAACCGTAAACCGTTTGGGGTAGGTCAATCCGAACCACAAACCGAACCGTTAGAAAAAAAACCATAAATTCGGTCTGGTTTGGTTCGGTTTGCGGTTTGGTTCGGTTCGGTCGATTTTTTTGCCCACCCCTACATACAAGCATACTCAAACAAACAATTTGATTAAAACATGCTCAAATCAAATTTACCCAAATTTTAGTATATAAACCCTGAGTTCAATTTCATGCTCATCAAGGCTCTGATACCATTGTTGGTCTCTAAGACATTATCCAAGATCATATAAGCAATGAAATAATGTGAATAGAAAAGTAAAGTATGGCGGAATCATACTTACAAAGAGCGGATTTATGATGCGTCAAATACAAAAAATCCTTGTTGAGGTTTCGGCCAAGGGTCTTTTGAGAAGTCTCCAAGCTTCCTCTTTGAATGTTGATCTTCAAGCTCCAAGCCTTGATCTTTGATTCCAAGCTTTTATGAAAGTTTCCCTAACACCTTTGTTATGATTCCTTTGAGTGCTAGCTCTTGAAATTTTTGCTACAAAAATTCCAAATTAACCTTGTAACTCTCGGCAAGAGAGAAATGGAGAGGGAGAGAAAATTGGTTTCCAAAACCGTGAGGAAGAGTGAGAGAATGAAGTGAATAAATTGATTAATTGATTTCAAAAATCAAATGATATACCAAATCTAAAATTTTGGTAAAAGTCATTCCCATCATTACACACAAATGTGTCATACAAGTTACCATCATTCATTCACCAAAACCATCAGCAAAAAGTAATTAAAGTGACAAGTGATGTGACATATGGGCCTCACTTGATTCAAAATCCGAGTGGGCCCGCGACACATCCCAGGCTTGGGTTCACTAATTCTGAATTAACGAATTTTCCATTGCGACGTAATTAAATCAAATTTAATTAAATAATTATGCCTAGTAAAATTACTATTCACGTCGTTCGCGAATTAATTCTAAATTAATTCGTTAGCCCGAATTAAAATCCAATTTTAATTCCGCGTCGAAATCTAATTTCGTTTAATATATCGAATATATTATTTTATCGATTAATTCCAAATTAATCGTTCTCTCTCTTCAAATAGTATTTTATCCTAGATAAAATCTCTCTGTAATTAATCCCAGATTAATTATACTCGAATCATACGTCATCGGTGAATCTTCGGGAAGCGACCCAAGAGATCCCTGGATATGTTGGCAGTAAATCCGGTCGTCGGACTATCTGAACACGTACGTACCTCGTACTACGTTTTTACTGATTTACGAGACATGGTTGGCTTCTAGCAAAGCACCGTGCCTACCCAATTCTCCAGAAATATTCTTAATGGAATATATAATCTTTGTCAGGCGTAGTATACGTAGTATTACGTATTGCGATCCAGTATCGGATGTCACATGCAAGGCCTAAGGCTGGAATAGTGTCTGCCCCGTACAAAGCATATATCGGATTACAAGCAACTAGTCTCTTTAATCGGATAATCATGACCATGTCATATTATCCCGATGGTTGCAACCTATTAAGTATCAGTTCTGTATCCCTCCGTGATCATCATCTCCATATGAGTGAAGTGATACTTCCATCTTGACATCACACCCAATACACTACGATTCTCAATAAATCCAGAAGAGGCGTACACAGAACCTGTTAAAGTCCTGGACGACCAAAACCAAAGCGTATTGATTGTCGCAAGTACTAGCGATGCAAGTCTCAGGTTAAGACCAAATACACCTACCCTGATGCGGATTCTCATAGACACATAGTCATACTACCAATGGGATTTCGCGGGGTCTATCCAGAGCGAAGCTGTTTCCATACCATCGGTAAACACAACCTCCTATCACACTTGCATAAGTATCTAATACTTAAATATATGAGAACTATGTCGTTACGCTTCCATAACACGCACAAGTGCAATACTAGTCTATTCCGCATTATCGATGTCCAGTCTCGATAATGCTACGACTAGGGATATTTAATGATTAAAACTTTATGGATTGATATTGCCTTATATCTTATAATCCGGAACTAATCATAAGGACTTTTATCATTTATATATTTAAGTAATCAAATTAGAAAATGATAAAATGCAATTTCCATTGCTACATAGTTAATTTGTACAAAAACCACAATGTCTTTTACAAATAGTGACGCTATGGGTCATAATTGTCTAACAGGGTCGGGTCGGGTCGCGGGTTGACCCGACCCTATGAACACCCCTAACTTGCTTTATATAATAAGTTTGTGTGTTGGATTTGGTTTGAGTGTCTTATAAGTAAAGCCAAGCCTTACATCCAACAAATCAAATCCACAGATCAAGCCCAACCACTTCCATCACATGTCCAACAATTGAAGTAAGTGAAGTGGATCCCACCACTTTTAAATTCCAAATTTAAGTCGGCTAACTTAACACGCAACTTCGCTCGGGCTCGGGTTCATTTAATTTCGAATTAAATGAATTTTCCGTTGCGACGCAATTAAATCTAATTTAATTAAATAATAATGCCTCACAATATTATTACGAAAGTCGCTTACGAATTAATTCTAAATTGATTCGTTCGCCCGAATTAAAATCCAATTTTAATTCCGTTTTGAAATCTAATTTCAATTAATATATCCAATATATTATTTAATCGATTAATTCTAAATAATCGTGTTCTCTCTTCTAATCAAATTTTATCCCAGATAAATTCTTACCGTAATTAATCTCAGATTAATTTTCTCTCTCTTATAATTAATCCTAGATTAATTATGTTCGAGTCAAACGTCATTGGTGAATCTTTGGGAAGCGACTCATGAGATCCCTGGATATGTTGGCAGTAAATACGATTATCGGACTATCCGAATACGTGCGTACCCAGTACCATATTCTTACCGATTTACAAGACATGGTTGACTTCTAGAAAAGCAACGTGCCTACCCAATTCTCAAGAAATATTATTTTAAGGAATACATAATCTTCATCAAGCATAGTATACTAAGTATTGCGTATTACGATCCAGTATCGGATGTCACATGCTAGGCCTAGGGGCTGAAATTGTGTCTGCCCTGTACGAAGCACATATCAGATCACTAGCAATTAGTCTCTATAATCAGATAATCATGACCTAGTCATACTATCCCGATAGCTGCAACATTTAAGAGTATCGGTTCTGTATCATACGTGATCATCATCTCCATATGACTGAAGTGATACTTTCATCTTGACATCACACCCAATACACTACGATTCTTAGTATACCCAGAAGAGGCGTACACAGAACCTATTAAAGCTCCGGACGACCAAAACCAAAGCGTATTGATTGTCGCAAGTATTAGCGATGCAAGTCTCAGGTTAAGACCAAATACACCTACCCTGATTCGGATTCCCATAGACACATAGTCATACTACCAATGAGATTCCGATGGGTCTATCCAGAGCGAAGCTATTCCCGTACCATCGGTAAACAGAACCCCATATCACACTTGCATAAGTATCCAATACTTAAATATATGAGAACTATGTCGTTAAGCTTCCATAACGCGCACAAGTACAATATTAGCCTATTCCGCATTATCGATGTCTAGTCTCGATAATACTACGACTAGGGATATTTAATGATCAAATCTTTCATGGATTAATATTGTCTCATATCTTATTAATCTGGAACTTATCATATGGACTTTTATCATTTATATATCAGAGTAATCCAATTATAAATGATAAAATAACAATTTCCTTTGTCACATAGTTAATTTTGTACAAGAACACCATGCCCTTTACAAAATAGTGATGTTATTGGTCATAATTGTCCAACACAATCCTCATTTAACAAGATAAGAAGAAGATTAGCAACCATTGAAGACTTGAAGATTGAAGGAAATCAAATAAATTGAGGTAAAGAAACATGACCCAAGACTAAAGTTATGGTATTTTCATAAGATGATGTTATGTTATGATTGGCATGTTAGTGATTGCATTAAGGTGGATAATCAACTAAGAAATGGATATTTTGAAATGATCTAATTTATTAATGCTAAACATTGAGCTAAATTGGAGTTATGAGATTAAAGAGTTAAATTGATTATGGAGTGTTGTTTTAACATGCTTGAATATTGAAGTTAAAGAATTATTTATAATTGTAATGTGAGGGTGTTGGAAATATATTTGGGTAAGATAGACAATCGGAAGCAAGTGTTGGATCCTGAAAAATAGGCTAGTGTCGCGACGCGCATCCTCGGCTTCGTGACGCATACTGGAAAATTTTCACAGATTTGGTTCTGGAATGTGAGCATCGCGACGTCCAAGGACTTACATCGCGACATGGAAAGCACATGAAGCTCAATGTCTTATCCCAGTTTGATGGACGTCGCAATGCCTACCTCTTAGCGTCGCGACCTGTGTGAGAGTCGTGATGTCTAACCCTTGTGTCGCGACGAGGATGAAGAAGATGCTCACTGGTTCATCAGAATGTGTGAGCATCGCGACGCCAAAGGGGTAGCGTCGCGACGCATGATCAGAATTTCCCCAAACCAGTTTTAGTTCATTCCAGTTTCAACCTAGCACGTTAGATGCCATCCTAAGGGTCTGGTATAAGCTTGCATATATATATATATATATATATATATATATATATATTACATCATGATATAAATATGATATGCTTTATAATGATAGCAAGTACTTGAATTGATAAACTTAGCCTAATTCTGTAATATATTCCTCAGTCTATTTTCTAATCAAGATTATCAATTATAGATCATCGCATGAACCACAACTTCCTTGGGCAAAGAGAGTAATGCCAGATAGATTCCAAATCTGTGAGTGGACACTCTTTCCTTAAGTTGATTTTTCATTATATTATTTTTAAATACAAGACTTACTTTCCCGTATTTAGGGTGTTAGCCAAGTTTACTTTCAAATATATTTTGATTCAGAATGTTTTGAGAAATGATTCAGAAAAGTGACGATTACAAAAGCATGATTTTATGATTTCGAGGCATGAGGGAAAAAACCCACCTAAATATCTAACTCGACTCAGATATGGAATTGACGGATTCAGATATCGTGTGCACACGTTGTTCAGGACTGGGGATGACAGATGCCCATAGATCTTAGCTTCAGAGTCTAGAGGGTAGTATAGATCCGCACCCCCGACTCCTGATTTATGGCTTGGGAGACGGTAATACGTAACGCCCCAAGACCACCAGATTTCAGGACTAGGGGGACGACGATATGTAGCGCCTCTAAACCCTAGTTTCAGGGACAAGATAGTGACATGAATTGGGGGACGGTGATACTTAATGCCCCAATGTTATGTATTTGCACACCTGGATCTAATTAGGCGTATGGGGGATGGCGATACGTAACGCCCCCATCCGTCAGGTTTTTCAACAGACATTCAGATATAGATTTTCAGAAAATAGTTTTTCAAATATAGATTTTCAAAAACAAGATTTTCAGAGATGTGTTTTTCAGAAAGATTAGTTTAATGAAAGTTTTTCAGAGAAACAATTTTATGAAAAAAAGTTGTTTTCAGAAAGAAAGAAGTTTCCAGAAAAAGTTTCAGAAAAAAAGGAATTGAAAAGAGCTTCCAGAAAAGTTCAGTTTTTCCAGAAATGTTTTTGATTATAAGAAATGAACATTTTTATAAGTATTATAGTTTCCGTTTAAAACTGTCCTCCCACTAGGTCATTCAAATGATCTAACCCCTACTCTCAGTTTCATTGTTTTGCAAGTTACCCGGAGGATGAGCTCGAGAGGATGGATACTGATGGTAGTCACTATGGTGTACGGTCCACCAGGTCAAGTAAGAGACAGAGTTCAGTTCAGTCAAAGTCAAGAAAAGTCATGTATCATACATGTTATATAGTACATATTACATATGTAATGCATTATAAGTGTTCACTATCAGAGTTGTAATGTGTAGTAAAATTGAGTATGTAGTATGAGAAGTATCATACATTTATGTTGTGGATTTGATTAATACTCCCATACATGAGTTTATATATGAAATGAGATTAGCAGTTGTCAGAAAGTCAGAGGCTCGGGAGGATAGGACGGCCTATTCCTTACCGGTATCACCTACATATTAGGGATATTACAAAGATGGTACCAGAGCATTGTCTAAAGAGTTAGTGACTGCAGTGGGTAGAGTGCTGGGGTCTTGTATACGTAGTATGTATGGGATACTAGTATGCGAGACACTACCTCTCTAGTATCTGATCCTCGAGTACATCCTCAAGTTCTATAGACAGGTTAGTAGGAAATTTTTAAGCTATCTAAACTTCCTTTCCAGTACAATAACTATAGTCCTTATTCTTGTTGGAAATCATTTCCTAATTACCCTGTTCATTATCGAAATGTCCAAGGCAAGTTATGAAGATAGACGATAAGTTTCTAAGAATATTTCACTCTGGGGAGTGGGAAGAGAAAGCTAGAAAGAAAAGTAAGGAATGATACATAGATGATCAAGCAATCAGAGATAGTAAGTGAGAGAGATACTGAAATAGATGATACAGAAAACAGTAGAACTTATAGCAGTAAAAGGAATCTAGCAAGCCTGAGTAAGAGTGCCAAATAGACCTATGTAAGGTTTCCTCCTTTTGGTAAGATTCATTCATTCCTTAGCAAGTTCCTTCAAGCCAAACCAATAGCCTTTGAATACCCGTAATGATAGCAAGCTCTCTGAATAGCAAAGGATAGTTAGAAGCATAAGAGACATGAGAAATCAAAATTAGACATGAGAGTCCCGATAGACTAGAGACATAAAGAAGGGATAAGAGATTATAGGTCCTCAAACCCAGGCCCGCAAGCAAGCAAATGAAGGTTGTAAGCAGAGATGATTAGTTACCTTACCCCAAGCGATGCGACGTAGATAAGACCCTGAACTACCCATATTCCCACCCCTTAGTAATACTAGTTGAAGAAATTATCCTGAAAGAGTATATCTTATACCTATCTTACATGAGTAATATATTCTACCAGGACATAGAGTACCAGAATGAGGACAATGATATCCATCGAGATGAAAAAGCTTGTCCCAACCTTTATCAGCATAGGTAACTGTAAGAAAGCTGATGAGGGTTCATCCTAAGACAGGAACCGAATACATTAAAAGGTAGATCACCCACAAAAGGTCCAAGGAAAATTTTGAAGTAAGAAAGAAGATAACCTAACAAAGTTCAAGAATCTACACAAGCCAGCACGAGGATTACTGTACTATTAGAAATCCACATAATATACCAAGTGGAGTAGAACTCATAGGTTAGACCGATGCCAATGAGAAACCGTCCGAGTTTAAAAAAACAGACCCATGAAGATGGAGACACTCAGGAATAATAAGAGTACCAGTATGGAAAGTAGGACAAAGTGCTATAGTCATGACCTATACCAAGAGCATAGATCCAAATAGTAGCTCATAAGACCAACCACCACTAACCACGGTAATACACCTTAGACCCAAAAGATAGGATATAGAAACCAGACAGAAGGATACGGTTAGTAACAAGGAAATTCAATACGTATAGTGACACAAACAACATAGCTTGAGGACAGTAAGTAAATGAAAACCTCAGATGTTTGATAAATATTAAGGAATCTTAAGACATTAAATAGTCGATGCAGTTTCCAATGGAACATAAAGTAATTCTTTCTTCCAGCAGTCCGACTCTAGTAAGCATTCAAAGCATGTAGTTACCTAGACATAGATCTCAGTAAGAAGTTAAACAAGTAAAGAAGTGTATTTGACAAATTAGATGAATCGCGAGACGACTAGATAGTCAAAACAATAAGTTTAACAGAGCATAGATAAGAAGCATGGGATAGAATAGTTTGAAGGCACAGTAAGTCGAGCCAAATCTAGAAGCCATCGTTGAATTGGAAACCTTAATGACGTAAAGGCTTAAAAGTACGAAGGGACCAGAGAAAGCGACTCTCAGGAATATAGTTTATAACTAATAAAGAGTCTCATTGTATTGAGAAGGAAGAACTAGATGGAGAGTAGAACCTGAACCAAAAGATTTAGTAAAGATGTCATAAGCAATCGAAGTTGATGGAGTTTCCAGGGGAGTAAAGATGTAAGGAGTTCAAGGAACTGAGATGAGAAAGAAATCTATGTAGCGGAGTAAACTTCATATAGAGGAATAACAAATGAAGTATAGTAGGACTCTGAGAGATAGTAACGACTTAAGACGGTTAAGCAACAGAAACTAGTAGGAAAAAATACAGAGGAAACATGATGGAGTATTTAGAGAGCATGACTCTAGAGAAAATTCACAATAAGAGGTAGTATGATCGATAGATGGAACGCAAATCAAGAGTGAAGTTGAAACAATAGACAATTCAGATAATACCTAGCAGAAGTATCTTAGTGTGGGAGCCGACACTAGTAAACACAAGAGTCCCATGCTTATAGATGAGAAGAACTTGCAAGTACAGCACGAGTAGCTTGTGAGGCCATCACAACTGGAAAGGTAACCCCACCCTCATAAGCCTCGTTATACCATAGTAGCCAAGATGGACCTCGATGACCGCCTCAAGATATTCCCAGAAACAAGTGAAACCATAGTGTAGTAAATATCCTATAAGGTAGGTAAGAGACAATTGAAAGATAATACCCCTCAAGATAAATAGACAGATACAAAGGAACCAGAAGTTCCATAAATAGTTAAGAGCAGGAAAGAAGACGGAAAAGACATCAAGTGAAGGGTGAAAGTGGAACTATTGAGATAAAACGATAATAGAAAAGATATCAGATAAACAATGACGAAAGGGTATGGTGATAAGATAGATTTTTAATGGTACTATGGAATAGTAAGCTTTTTCAGAGTTGGGATAAGACTGGAATTCTATTATATGAGTAAGGGGAGAAATATAATGATAATGTCTCGTATGTTTCCCTTCACAGCGTACAGTTAAGGATAATACATATGATGACTTAAAAAGAGATTTATTGAAGTATAACCTAGAGACGGCCAAGAAAACTAAGAAAAATGATATTGTTGATATTGGGACAGAACCTGACAGGATAAGACTCAAGGGATAATTGAAGGTAGAGTATTCTAGAGTGCAAGTTGTCAAGGAAAGACTAGTCAGCATGAAAGATAGTAACATTATTTGTACCAACAAAGAAATTAAAGGTGCAAAATGAGTACGAACATAAATCAGAACAGAATAACCAGTGCCAATGTTAATAATAAAAAATGCAATTTAAGCATAAAGGTGCATACAGTTAGGCTTAACATAGATACCTTGTCCTAAAATTCTTTAGCCAATCGAAAAGGATCGCAAGAAAACTACCCATAATTACATCCTAAGTATGAGAGCCATCGGTTGATAGCGATAGTACATGAAGATGTTAGCTATGAATTATGAAGTCCTAAACCCATAGATATTCGAAAAAAATATGAGAACTTGAAGGAAGGGGCTCATAAGCAGCCGTAACTTAGTAAGAAGGAAAGAAATATGGTTAAATAGTTAGTTGAGATATGAAAATGAATGCTAGAATAAGATCTAGTAAGTGGAGCTAAGGAAATATCTAGTAAGATATATCTTATAAGGTCACTTAAGTGGTATATTATAAAGATTAGCCGAAGAACCTGAGGCATACTCAAGTCAGGGGAAAGCGAAGGTTATCGACTGTAGTACGAAATACAATAGTGATACATTAAATATGAGGAGTAGTAGAAGCCTCAGTGATATCTAAGAATTAGTATTAACATGGAAAGAGATTGAGGGATGAAGATAAATGATTATAGTGGAACAGTCGAGGATAGGTTCATATTAGCATAAATGCATCAAATTTGTTTAGGACCTTACAAGCTAAACATGCAATTATAAGGAAACCTAAGTCCATGTCATGAGAAATTGAGTATTTCTAGTACACCCTGCAGGATGTTGTATGATATGAAACAAGAGATAGATAGAATTTTATGATGGATAACTTTCATTACGAGTGACACCTCTGTGGGAAGGATAGAGATATTACACAAACCCCTAGGATTGAGCATTCATCTATTAGAATCGAATAAAGTATATTGGGGTAAGAGATTCCCAAAGTCATAGTATCAAGTTCTTGAGCAAAATAATAGAAAGCAAGTAAAGAAATATAAAGGTAGCAGAGGTCAGACACCTTCAAACCAAGACAGGTCTAAACATTTCAGCATCAGAAGGGATTCGAGGACGAATCATATTTAAGAGGTGGAGAATTTGTAACATCTAGTAATCTTGACTACCGTTACATTATGGACGAGTGTTACGTAATATAAATTTTGTTTGAACACATATACACTCATGAAATGACTTTAGGGACAATCATTAAATTCTCTGAATTTCCGATACAAAATAGTACGATGTTCCACTACGGATAGCCCATGGTATTTGGGCCATAACGTTTTCATACGATCTCCGATTTTTATGAACATTATATCATCAGAAAGCTAATATCCATACCTACAACCTTTGAGTTTCCAAATTCGAACAAAAACAGGTCGAAAATGCAACTCAAAATTTCTAATAAATAATGCTCGTGGACCCATCTAGAGAATTATCAAAATATCTCAAAAATTCTAACTTTTTCATTTAAAATTTTGAAAATTAGCCAATTAGCCCCTATTATATATAAGGGATACTATTCACTAATCCCCAAAATTTGGAGAAGAAGATAGAAACGTAAGGAGAAGAAGAAGAATGAAGAAAGAATAAGAAAGAAATAAGAAGAAATAAATGGCAATCCTCATGTAACAAGCTTAGAAGAAGATTAGCAACCATTGAAGACTTGAAGATTGAAGGAAATCAAATAAATTGAGGTAAAGAAACTTGACCCAAGACTAAAGTTATGGTATTTTCATAAGATGATGTTATGTTATTATGATTGGTATGTTAGTGATTGCATTATGGTGGATAATCAACTATGAAATGGATATTGTGAAATGGTCTAATTTATTGATGCTAAACATTGAGCTAAAATAGAGTTATGAGATTAAAGAGTTAAATTGATGATGAAGTGTTGTTTTAACATTCTTGAATATTGAAGTTAAAGAATTGTTTATAGTTGTAGTGTGAGGGTGTTGGAAATACATTTGGGTAAGACAGACATTGAGAAGCAAGTGTCGGATTCTGAGGCTGGCGTCGCAATGTGCACCATCGGTATCGTGACGCGTACTAGAAAATTTTCACAGATTAGGTTCTGGAATGTGAGCGTCGCGACGCACAAGGACTTGCATCGTGATATGGAAAGTAGGGGAAGCTCACTTCTCGTCCCTGTTTGATGGATGTCGCAACGCCTAGCTCTTAGCATCGTGACGCGTGTGAGAGTCACAATGCCCAACCCTTGTGTCGTGACGCAGAGGCAGATGATGCTCACTGGTTCATTAGCATGTGTGAGTGTCGCGACGCTTTCACCCTAGCGTGTTAGAGGCCACCCTAAGGGTCTCATATCAGCTCGCATACATATATTACATCATGATATAAGTATGATACGCTTTGTAATAATAACAAGTAATTGATTAGATACACTTAGCCTAATTCCGTAATATATTCCTCTGTCCATTTTCTAATCAAGATTATCAATTATAGATCATCGTAGGAACCGCAACTTCTTTCGGTAAAGTGAGTAATGTCAGACAGATTCCAAATCTTTGAGTGGACACTCTTTCCTTCAGTTGATTTTTCATTATATTATTTTTAAATACCAGACATACTTTCCTGCATTTAGGGTGTTAGCCAAGTTTACTTTCAAATATATTTTGATTAAGAATGTTTTGAGAAATGATTTAGAAAAGTGATGATTACATAAGCATGATTTTATGATTTCGAGGCATGGGGAAAAAACCCACCTAAGTATGTAATTTGACTTAGATATGGAATTGACGGATTCAGATATCGTGTGCACACACAGTTCAGGACTAGGGATGATAGATGCCCATAGATCCTAGATTCAGAGTCTGGAGGGTAGCATAGATCCGCACCCTGGCTCTAGATTTGTGGCTTGGGGGATGACGATATGTAACGCCCTAAGATCTCCAGATTTCAAGGCTAGGGGGACGGCAATATGTAATTCTCTTAACCCTAGTTTCAGGGGCATGATAGTGG
Source organism: Zanthoxylum bungeanum (assembly GCA_019454045.1). Taxonomy (NCBI): domain Eukaryota; kingdom Viridiplantae; phylum Streptophyta; class Magnoliopsida; order Sapindales; family Rutaceae; genus Zanthoxylum; species Zanthoxylum bungeanum. The sequence continues at coordinate 705,603 of SKCR01031917.1, forward strand.
CATGTATTAGGGGACGGTGATACGTAACACCCCAATGTCATAGATTTGCACATCTGGCTCTAGTTAGGCGTATGGGGGATAGCGATACGTAACTCTCCAATGCGTCAGGTTTTTTAATAGACATTCAGATATAGATTTTCAGAAAATAAGTTTTCAAAGACAGATTTTCAGAAATGTGATTTTTAGAAAGACTAGTTTAATAAAAAAATTTCAGAGAAATAGTTTGATGAAAAAGAGTTGTTTTCAGAAAGAAAGAAGTTTCAAAAAAAGTTTCAGAAAAAGAGATTTGAAAAGAGCTTTCAGAAAGGTTCAGTTTTTCCAGAAATGTTTTCGATTATAAAAAATGAACAATTTTATAAGTATTACAGTTTCCATTTAAAACTGTCCACTCACTAGGTCGTTCAAACGATCTAACCCCCTACTCCCAGTTTCATTATTTTGTAGGTTACCCGGAGGACGAACTCGAGATGATGGATACTAATGGCAGTCACTATGGTGTACGGTCCACCAGGTCAAGTCAGAGACAGAGTTCAGTTCAGTCAGAGTCAAGAAAAGTCATGTATCATACATGTTATATTGTAGAGATTACATATGTAATGCATTATAAGTGTTCACTGTCAGAGTTGTAATGTGTAGTGAAATTGAGTACGTAGTATGAGAAGTATCATACATTTATGTTGTGGAGTTGGGCAATGGTCCTAGACATGGGTTTATATATGGAATGAGATTAGCAGTTATCAGAGAGTCAGAGGCTCATGGAGATACGACGACCTATTCCCTACCGGTAGCACCTCCGTATTGTAAATGTTACAATTTTAGATACATTCCTTTAACATCCTTGATGTGAGATTAAATTAGGTATATATATTTGATTTCGTGAATCTGAAATATGAATTTCAATTACGAGCATGTCAATTAATGGAAAAATTCTCGACTTGATGAAAATGGATTGATATGATATGATATATGATTATCTGATATATATGCAAACCTATGTATGTACTTTACTGTTCGTTTTGGATTACGAATAAATGACGATATGTTATGTGTGTATGAATGTTGATTTGAATCCATCTGTGTACGTGAATGATTAAAGAATCTATTTTAATTTGAATATGAATATGTAAATGACTTATCAAGTTATTGAAATTCTTATAATGGCTCATGAGTATCCTGATTATGCTTTCTGTGTATAATTAGCCGACAATATTATGTTTTGCATTGCGTTTAATACTTGGTGAATTGCATATGCACCACATGCATTATGTTTTTTTTTGCATATCTATCATGGTGGCGATTATTGTTGGGTTTGTCCGGTTGAGTTGATTCCTAAACTTTTTGAATTCTAGAGACTTTCGTTCGACTAACATTGTTCGGAATGGGGTCTCATCTGGTTGAGTTGGTTCCTGGACCTTATGTGCATACACGCTTATATATATATATATATATATATATATATATATATATATATATATAATATATATATATATATATATATTATATATATATATATCTTTTTTAATTTTGGAGAATTCCAATCATTTGGTGTTGTCTAGAATGAGGTCTCATCCAATTGAGTTGGTTCACGGACCTTCTATGCATACACATTCATATGCGCATATATCTATATTTATATACACACACATATACACAATTTGATGAAGTGTACGCATATACATCTGTACATGAGATGATTTCTGTCACTGTTATCTGATGAAAGGATTTAGATTCTGAATTCTGTCACTATTATCTGATGAAATAAATTGGATTCTAATTTCTATCACTGTTATATGATGAAATGATTTGGATTCTGATTTCAGTCTGTATTACCTAATGAAATGATTTGAATTCTGATTTTGATCTATTTTACCTAACAAAACGAATCTGATTCTAATTTTTGTCACTATTATCTGATGAGTATATAGAAAACACTGTTCGGAAGTTACTATGTTGGTTTCTGTAGCAACTTTCATTTTCTTTTGTTGTATTTTTGAATATGGATAAGTAATTAAAATAGCCAAACTTATTATATTTATGTTTTGCTTAATAGACTAATTTTATTGCAGTTCTGAAATAAGTGTTGATGTACTTGTTATGCGGTTGAATCGATTTATAAAATTCAGTAACTGGATATGTTATAATAAGGTTGTAGGATACAATAAATATATGATGTTGGCATGCATTCATTGTAGATGTGCTTATTAGGACTATGCTCGGATGGCGTTCATCTCATACCTATTCTAAAATAGGTAATGAGTTTCGTACGAGCATTGTATGCATAAACCAGTACATATATTTTGTATGTCTCGGTCATGTATTCTTTGGACATTCCGACTTTAAATCTTGTTATACGCATGTTTTAGATCTATGAAGGTCCTGTATGCCTCTGTTGTCGGTTATACTTCATTTTATGTGTCTGAAATGAATTAAGAGTTTTTAGACTTGTACATGTAAGCATTTCTCGAAGGTTTGTACGTGGAAAGTATACATGAAAACTTTGGTGTTTCAAATGTTTCCGAATATGTGATTACAAATAAGTTTTCAGAAGTCGTATATGAATAGTTGTTATATAGAGGTTTTGAGGTTCTGTACAAGTTACATTTTCTAAGCTCGTAAATATAATTATATATGACATAGAACTTGAACATTCGAAAGGTTTTCTATCTAAAGGTTAGAGTAAGTTAGAGTTCTGTAGTTGAGCAAATATGTTCACGTGTTTCATTTTCTGAAAATTTAAATATATATATTTTCTCTTATCTTGATATTGTATTTTTAATAGATTTCAACCAAAACATGTACATATATGTATATTATGTTTAAAATATATTTTCCATTTTCTACACTTCATCTGTGTGATTACTTACTATGTTTCATAACTCACACCAAAATAATTTTGTAGTTTTATAGGTTGGTAAACGAATTGGTGAGCCATGAGCTTACGGTAGCCGCCCTAAAGACGACAAAATACTCAAGTTGTAGTCACCCACTTAAGGATATCCTGGAAGAGTCCAGAGAATTTTAGTAGTTATGTTGTATATATTCATGAATATTAATATGTGAGATGTATGTGCTCAACACGAGAATTGTATACTAGGACAAGTTTTTAATCAAAATGTATTTTTATGGGCATGAAGCCCTTCATTGTTTTGGCTAGGTTAATAGACATCTCATAATTACATTACAGATTTTGCATGCATACTTCTGGTTGCATAAGTTTAGGCCACCTCATGTCCATTTTTTTTTATAAGTATGAGGCTTATGAATATGGGTTCAGCTTATCGCATGTCGACAATGTCACCATAATATCGGGATGTTAAAGTTGCATGAGGATTCATTTTCCTTATAGAACTTCTTTCATCTTTAATGTAAGATGCTAATCATAAACTTATTTCATCTTTAATGTAAGATGCTAATCATCTGTTTCAATATTTGGAAATTTCTCTTTTATCTTTCATGGTGTGTTTAGGAGATCATTATTGAACCATTGGGTTAGTCTGTTGTGCTTCTTTGTAAAAAAAAAAATATGGGGTGAGTCTGATTTATTTACACAATCATTAATGAGCTCGACCTAATGTAAATGAGGATTTTGTTTTCGGGAAGATTTGATAATGGGCTAAATTTTCAAATGAAGATTTTTATGGGCTTGGGCTTGGGCTTCTTAACATGTGTCAAAAATAAACGCCAATATCTATCTTTTAATTTTCGGTATCGATAAATTTATGAGTTGGCATCGGAAACTACAATGAGTGTCTTAGAGTGCTTTATAGGTGGTTTGAGTGTCGTGATGCGTATCAGGTTGGAAAGTTTTATTAAGCTTTTAAAAGAATATTTTCCATTAATATATATCTTTTAATTTTCGACATTGACAGGTTTAGGAGTTGGTATCGGGCACTAAAAAATATCGTTTGTTCGTATTGATTTGTTATGGCGATTTGAAAAGATTGGAATTGGTTTAGGCGTATGGTTTTCCCGTTTTGGCATTGGGGAGGATATTTAAGGTTTCATGTTATGTCTTATCCCCATTTAATGAGCCGAAATTTTCAATTGTCTTCTCACTTGTAGCGCTCTAAAATTACGGAATTGCCTTAACACATGTCTTCCATCAAGAGAATATGTTAGGCATTATGAAAGTTTGAGATTTTCACTAAGAATCTATCTATATAAGGGCTCGGTCTCTGTCATTTAAAGCTTTACTTCATTTTCATATCTTTAATACTAAAAGTTTCTTGTGTTTCTGTAAGTGTTGATGGTACTTCATGTAATTACAATTATTTCACGGTAATTGGGAAATCCAAATATTACAAATATTATAATTATCCTCGAGCAGATCCTGAAGGCCGAATCAGACCCACGGAGCAGACCCTGACGGCAGACCCTGAGAGCGGAGGCAGAGGCTGATGAGCAGAGAGAGTCTCTATCCTTATAACTCTTACCCATTTACTTATGAGCAATCATATATAAGCACAATTTTCCCTCTATAGCTTTCTCATATAGGACAAGCTAACTTCTCTTTATTTTCCAACACCAATGGATGAACTTTGAGCAACAATTTCTTATTCACCCAAGCACCATTTGAAGCATATGAATATACCATTTCGAAGTACTCACGAAGCAGTATCCGAATCATTCAATAACAATCACTAACACGAAGTGGACCATGCTTAAAATTGAGCCTCAAAATGCTTCTTCATAAGTATTTTTCCAACACTTCCTTGATATGGGTTTGTCTTTTCCTCAAAAACAACTCAATTTAACCATTAAGAATCTGTAAGTGATATTTCTACTATTGATTACACATATTTGCTGTGTGTTTTCTTGGTTATCTTCTGGTCTGTAATAACTTGTAGATTTACCCCTTAAAACTTGCTTTTTGCTTGATTTTAAGTCACTCGATTGCATTTAGTATTTGACTTTGAATGTCCTTTGATTGGCTTCCTATGTATTCTGTTATGACATTGCTCTTGGAGTTTCTAGGTAGATTGTCCAAATAATATTGTCATTTGAGATTGGGCCTAGCTCTAGGACTCCCTTGTTAGAAATAGTGGGTGATGAACAAAATATAGTAGAGGCCGATTTTCAGGACCTTGATTATATTCCGGATGATCTCTTAGATTTAGGTGAAGTGGACCTAGGAGATGAGGTTCTAGAGGACAACCTCTACTCCATCGAACAAAAAGCAAGGGGATTTTCGTGTTCGAGTAGTGTGCCTTGATGGGCTGGTTACTCAGTTTGATTTCGAGGATCTGGATATAGATAGGAGATGATATAGTATTCATGAAACGAATGTGCAATACATTAGGCATAGTTATGGAATTCCTTCAATAGTGTTGCTAGATATTCAAGACCCATATGATAGACCTAGGAGGCCAACAAATGGTGAGGTTGCAATGTATGCAACCTTTTTTTAATAGGGAGTTGAGAATCCCAATGCAGTCATATTTTGTAAAAAATATTGCACTAGTTGAATGTTGTCCAATGCCAATTGCATTTGAATGTCTGGCGTAGATTTATCAGAGAACTATAGTAAATTATGATTTGATCCTTAATGTGATATTTATGGAAATTTTTCAAAAACGCTTCTGAAAATTCCGAGAATTTTTCCTACGCATTATTACACATGTAATTTTATCCACAACATCTCAATTTCAGAAATTAAGTCTTAATTGAATTAATTATATAATTAATTAAATTAATCACCTAATTAACTCAAAATTATGCAAATTCAAATCCCTAATTACCAATTGAGAATCAACCACCATAAAGCAACTCAAAAAAAATTTTAGGTCATCAAGGAGTGGTTTTAGAAACTATAAAATGGTAATTTGATATCCTACATTATTATTAAGCCGAATTACATCAATTAGCCTAATTAATTTTGCACATTCTATCATTCCAAACACATCAAACATGTATGAATTAAAGCAACATCTCATGTAACTAACTTGGAATAAATTGTAAATAATTTACAAAACAAAAGATAATAAGAATTACCTTAATTCCCTTATAAACCTTTGTTTAAGCTCCTAAACAATCTATCCATACTTCCAATTTGATGATTGAATTAACCAAATTAAAAGCCTCAATTTTAGCTCTTTCTTGAACCCTTTCAAGCATAAACCAAAAGTAAAAATGAAAAATATTTTTTTTTCATTTTCTATAGCCTTGGTCGAAAATTGGGTATTTACAGGGGAGGGGCATTTTTTGTCATTTCAATAATTTAAAATGCTTGGCCAAAATTAAGCCAAATATTATTCTAATACTTGGTTATAACTTTACCATGTATAAAGCTTATCTAATAAGCTTTAGTTAATCAAAGAATATTTCAAAAAATATTCTATAATAAATAATTATTAAATTAATTAACTTGTAATTAATTAAATAATTATTTATTTGACAAGTGTCAAAATCCTATTGGACCTAATGTGTATCTAATCAAATTATGTATCATATATATACACATTAGATACAAAAATATCCTGATATGTGTAACGTTGTGAATAATCTGTATTATTCATAATTAATTGTTCTAATGATTAACGAGTATACTTTATTAGTGGTTCTATTTAGGTTCAGGTATATCTGTCACAAAACACATTATGTGTCCATAATTCGCTCATTCACAAATTATGACGACCACAGATAACTACGATGAACCATATAAGTCGAGGTATAGGCATACCGTATAGTCTCTCTGTCATAAGCTATCCAAATGATACTAGAAATATAGATGAAAACGTCAAATCTATGTAGTGTACAATTCATATATGTGTCACAACATATTCATGATCTCTCATTCAAAATTCGAAACTCGTTTCCATAATCTATTATGGCCAGAGATTTAAATATCACGAAGTGGATGCCTAAACCTTGCACATGGGACTGATGGATCCTCTTTAGATACATCACATGATATCATGAGCATTGATCCACATGTAGTGAATAGACGAAGGTCTGATATAGAGTGACTGATGAAGTGACTGTTGTCAAAGTGTAGAGGATCATTAACACATCCATAGTGGTATCTCAAGTCAAATGACTAGATGCTACTCGACTCATGAAGATTCTTATTGACGTTGGTGTGCCATCCATTAGGAATATTTCTGGTGAGTCGTTCAGTGCTAATCAAATAAACACATATATATCTATATGAGTCTCCTAAGACTCGTGGTTTACTGGGATATACCATTGAACTAAGTTTCAATATATGACATGTACTAGTCTCAACGGATTTTACTAACCGACCCATGTTAACAAATCTCGACCAGAAACATTTTTTTAGAATATACTACAAATAATGATACCTCCCAATGTCAATTACAAGCCTCATTGTAAGTGTGTAACTATTATATATTCTTAAGTCTTTGTCTAATATATACATCACTAAAACTTAGTTAGTTTCGATCTAAACTAAAATATATTGACTATGTATATAAAAAGACAAGAGGTGCTATTATTAAGTGAGTAGTATTATGGAAAAGTGATAGTTCATATTCATAAAAAGATCACAAATATGATACAGATTGACGATTAGAGCATTAACCCTAATAAGGTCCACCATGGCGAGCCTAAGAGTTGTCTACAGAGAGGCAAGACTCCCACATAAACGAGAGGGATACATAGATTAATTGGAAAATAATACAATTTATATTTATAACATAAGTAAAATTAACCTATATTTTTATACTAAGCGTTTCACCCGTTTACCTCAGCCGGGTGTAATTTAGTTACTCATCATGTGAAAAAACACACACACATAGTTTTATTAACAAAGTGAAAAAAAATTGCAATAGGAAATAGAACAAACATACAGATGTTGATACTTTTTAAGAAATTTTATAATTGAACAATGAAGAAGCATGTTTGAAGAGGTGTTTGAGCACCTTATTAAAACAGCTACTTTTAGGGATAATTTAGGCATCATAAAATTAACCAAATAATCTATAAATAGGGGCCATAATTCATTTGTCTACACACCAATAATTCTCTCATTCTCAATTTTCTTAATTTTTCTCATTTCAGTTCTCTCATATTTTCAATTCTCCAACTGATTTAATTTTTCAATTCTTTAATATTAACAAAAAATTACAAGCCCATATGAGAATATTATGTCCAATGTACTAACCCAAAAGAGTGATCAAAGTGTCAGTACAAGAAGAAAATAAGTTAAATCTCAATCTTCTAATATTCTTAAAATTCATTTTCATTTTTTCGAGACTGAAAATGGAGATTCAAGAGCAATATGCAACTATTGTGGAGTATCTTACAAATTTATTGGCAGCTATGGCAATATGAACAAGCATTTGGATAGACTCCATGCCGCTGAAATCAGACTTGATACAATACAAACTCAAATGTGCAGGTATGCTTCCTCTAGTAGAGGTACAAGTTCTTTATATTTATTTTAAATAGTATGATGCTAACAATAGAGAATAATTTACTAAATTTACTTGCATGACACATATTTTTTTAAGTTTTGGTGAAAAAATTATTTTTACTAATTACTGTCGAAATGCTCTGCTGCATGTAAAATGCCTAGAACTACAAGAAAACAAAAAATTGTAAATTATACAAAATGATAAAATTATTTTAAATGAATTATTTAAAGATACTAACAGACGTCTTTTTATTTATTCTGATATTTAGAGTGACCATTGATAAACACATGCATATATGGGTGTGACTTGTCATTACATTGATGCATCAAGGAACATACAAAAACTACTTATTGCATTTAGAATTTTTGATGAGCAACATACTGCCCATAATTGATTTTGACAATGCACTACAAATATTGCATCAATTAGAGAATTAAAAGAAATATGTCAACCAAATTTGGGGGGGTAGATTTTTTCATGTTTGTTGCATATGTCATATCCTTAATTTATGTGTTTAAGATGGTTTGACTAAATTTGAAATTCACATTAATCCTATGGATTCCATGGCAAGAAGCGATATAAGATATCGACTCCGCTTTATGGCAATAAGCCATGAAGTCTGAAATGGATTCCATGTACACCAACCAAGTTTGGACATTGGTTGATGCACCAGAAGGCGTAAAGCCTATTAGTTGCAAATGGGTCTTCATGAAGAAGACTGCCATGGATGGCAACATACAAACGTACAAAGTTAGGCTTGTAGTGAAAGGGTATCGTCAACGACATGGTGTTGATTATGAAGAAACATTTTCACTTATTGCCATGATTAAATCCATTCGGATAATGCTTGTTATTGCTGCGTATTTCGATGATGAAATATGGTAGATGGACGTCAAAACCGATTTCCTCAACGGAAACCTTTTGGAGGATGTTTATATGTAACAGCCTGACGGTTTTGTCGTACCAAAACATGCAAATAAGATTTGCAAGTTAAATCGATCCATTTATGGATTGAAGCAAGCATCGCGTTCTTGGAACCAATGTTTTGATGAAACCATAAAAGAATATGATTTCGTTCAAAACGAGGATGATCCTTGTGTATATAAAAAGGTTAGCGGGAGCGCACTGACATTCATTGTCCTTTACATAAGTGATGTATTGCTTATTGGCAATGACATTCCCATGCTACAATCCGTGAAAGCTTGGCTTTCATTAAAATTCTCCATGAAAGATCTGTGAGAAGCGGCTTTTATTCTGGAAATAAGGATCTACCGGGATAGATCTAGAAAGATGTTTGGACTCTCCCAGAGCTTGTACATTGACAAAGTGTTGAAGAGATTCAACATGGATCAGTCTAAGAGGGGACTGTTGCCAGTGTCACATGGCATCTCTCTATCTAAGGACATGTGTCCTAAAACTCAAGATGAGAGAGACAACATGAGTCAGATCCCATTTGCTTCTGCAGTCGGATCGATCATGTATGCCATGATATGTACGCGACCTGATGTCTCGTATGCTTTGAGCATGTGTAGTCGATATCAGGCTGATCCAGATGATGGCCACTGGGGCGCGGTTAAGAACATATTTAAGTATCTTAGACAAACTAAGGATGCTTTCTTAGTCTATAGAGATGGAGAATTTGAGGTAACTGGGTTTACCGATGTAAGTTTCCAAACCGATAAATACGACTGTAAGTCACAATTCGGGTACATATTTTGTTTGAATAACGGAGCAGTGAGCTGTAAATTTTCCAAGTGAGAGACTGTTGCCGATTCAACAACAGAAGCGGAATATATCGCTGTAGCTGAGGCAGTACTTCGATGTTTTCATCTGATTCGTGAGATCATACATCGTGGCGATGTGAAGATCGAAAAGGTCGCATCAGATGACAACATTGCATATCCGCTGACGAAGGCTATTTCTCAGCAAAAGTTTGAGCGACATGTACATAGTTCATGTGTTAGATACTTGAGTGATTGGCTATAGTTTTGGGCTTTTTATATCCAAGAAGTTTCTTCTCATACACCTGCAATTTTCCAACAAGGTCCTCTAATTTAAGGTGATCTAAGTAGTTACTCTCCTCGATGGCTGCGATCTTAGGTAAGAACTTGTCAGATATGGATCTAAGAATTTTCCTCATTATCCTATTGGTAGGAATAGTCTCACATAGGTTAAAAATTGAGTTAGCGATGTCGTTAATCTCAGCATAAAATTCATCAAAGGTCTCATCATCTTTCATACTAGCGAAATCAAACCTAGTGGCAAGCTTTTGGAGTCTATTATTTTAGACAGACAGTGTGCCCTCATGCACAGTCTAAAGGATGTCCCAAACATCTTTGACTATCTCATACATAGAGATTCTCCTAAATTTAGCAGAGCAGACAGTAGCATGAATGACATTAATTATTTTATTGTTCATGTTACTAGCGTCAAACTCATCCTTAGTCCAAGTCATTTTATCTTTAGGGGAAGAGACACTATCAACCATAACCACATGAGATTTCCACCCGTATTCTACTGACATCCAGACTCTCTCATCTAAGGACTTAAGGAACGCTCTCATGTGAACCTTCCAATGTAAATACAATGTCCCATCAAAGAATGAGGGATAATTCAAGGGTTGATTTCTTTCCATAGTTAGTTGGGTCAAGGATCGATGTCAAACTCTAATACCAATTGAAATTTCATATTTCGTCATAGGTTCTGATCCTAGGCGGAATTAATCACAAACATAGTTCATGTGTTAGATACTTGAGTGATTGGCTATAGGTCAAGTGGGAGATTGTTGGACAATTATGACCCATAGCATCACTATTTGTAAAAGACATTGTGGTTTTTGTACAAATTAACTATGTGACAAAGGAAATTGTTATTTTATCATTTTGTAATTATATTACTTGAATATATAAATGATAAAAGTCATTATGATTAGTTCCAGATTAATAAGATATGAGACAGTATCAATCCACGAAAGGTTTAATCATTAAATATCCATAGTCGTAGTATTATCGAGACTGGACATCGATAATATGGAATAAGCTAGTATTACACTTGTGCGCGTTATGGAAGCGTAACAACAAAGTTCTCATATTTGGGTATTTGATACTCATGCCAATGTAATAGGAGGTTCTGTTTACCGATGGTATGGAAATAGCTTCGCTCTGGATAGACCCCTCGGAATCCCATTAGTAGTATGACTATGTGTCTATGGGAATCTGAATCAGGGTCAGTGTATTTGGTCTTAACCTAAGACTTGCATCGCTAATACTTGCGACAATCAATACGCTTTGGTTTTGGTCATCCGGGGCTTTAACAGGTTATGTATACGCCTTTTCTGGGTTTATTGAGAATCGTAGAGTATTGGGTGTGATGTCAAGATGGAAGTATCACTTCAGTCATATGGAGATGATGATCACGTAGGGATACAGAACTGGTACTCTAATATGTTGCAACTATCGGGATAATATGACAAGGTCATGATTATCCGATTAAAGAGACTAGTTGCTAGTGATCCGATATATGCTTCGTACGGGGCAGACACAATTCCAGCCCCAGGCCTAGCATGTGCCATCCGATGCTGGATCGCAATACGCAATACTCAGTATACTACGTCTGGTATAGATTATGTATTCCTTAAAAGAATATTTCTGGAGAATTGGGTAGGCACGGTGCTTTGCTAGAAGCCAACCATGTCTTGTAAATCGGTAAGAATATGGTACGGGGTACGCACGTGTTCGGATAGTCCGATGACCAGATTTTCTGCCAACATATCCAGGAATATCATAGGTCGCTTCCTAAAGATTCACCAATGACGTTTGACTTGAACAGAATTATTCTAGGATTAATTATAAGAGAGAGAAAATTAATCTGGGATGAATTACAGTAAGAATTTATCTGGGATAAAATTCGATTAGAAGAGAGAGAACGATTAATTTGGAATTAATCGATTAAATAATATATTCGATATATTAATTGAAATTAGATTTCAATGCGGAATTAAAATTAGATTTTAATTCGGGCGAACAAATTAATTTAGAATTAATTCGTAAGTGACTTTAATAATAATTTTGCTAGGCATAATTATTTAATTAAATTAGATTTAATTATGTCGCAACTGAAAATTCGTTAATTCAGAATTAAACGAATCTGAGTCCGAAGTGTGTTAAGCGGGCCCACTCGAATTTTGAATTTTAAAGTGGGGCCCACCAACTCAAATCATTAGTTAACTTTATTTACTTTTTGGTGATAGAAGTTGGTGGTGATTTGGTTGATAACTTGTAAAACACATTTTGTCATTTGAATGACATATACCAAGATTTGATTTTGGTAAATTGTAATTGACGTTTGGAAAATCATATACACAAAACATAAAAAGCTCTCTCCTCTCCCCTCAAGTGTCGATTTCATCTCTTCCTCCTTTAGAAAATTTGTTGCAAATTTTCTTCTTGCTAGCACATTCAAGGAGTCATACAAGGTGATAGGGAAACTACTCCCTAGAGTTTGGAGCACAAAGAAAAGGCTTGGAGCTCTACTTCTTCATCAAAAGTTTTGAACTTTCAACATCCAACGAAACCGATCAATGTAAGTTTTTCCGCAACTTCTTTGAGTATTCACATGAAATCATGACTTAGAAGATCCTTGGCATGTTCTAGGAACCCAACAATTCTCTCTCTAAATATGATGAGCTCATAAATAAAAACTTTTTCAAATGAAAGGTTTTTCCCTTATATTTTGAATTTGGTCATTTGGCTATTTGCAATTGAGTCTCACGTTCACTGTATTATTTTGTTTTTATTTTCTTTCACAATGGGATAACACAAGGTTATCTAGTCAAAAGTCACATTATTTAGTGAGCTAAGTATGATAAAGATTAGATTGCCAGTCCAAAAACTCATACATGGGATCAAGCATTGACAATAATAAAAACGTGTGTATGAAGTGCAAGCACAAGATATATCAAAGGTTTTTATCACACACACTCATGCATATAGAGCATTAAGAAAAATAAAAGAATATTACACAAGCATAAATATATATCATGTATACCAGGATCAGATGCATATGCTTTTCATGCTCTATCAAGCCACAAAAATATTTTTGGTCTTTTTCAATATATATATATATTTCAATTTTTTACACAAAAGAAATGTAAAGACACAACACAGCTTGTCAATATCTAATAGTACATGGAGTTGTATCCCGAGTACATATCATATTATCGTCCATTTGGAATCGGCTATGAAATTCATGTTCGGGTTTTCATCCTATATACCAAGGGACATATAACAAAGAACAACACACACACCCATATGCAGTGAAAATAAAATAAATAAATAAATATACGTGCAAAGACATAAAACACACGGGCACACACATGCAATGGGAAAATAAATACAACTTCTAAAAAGAGTTACATCGAAGTCCACTCCCATCATTCCTTTTAGGATCAAGGCATCCAGAAGTAGATGAGAAGTCATATTGCTTCCTCAATAAAACATTTTTAGGAATCTCTTCCACCTGAGTATTCCTAGTCAACAAAGCAATTTTCTCACTAAGGAATAATATTTGTTTAGTTAGTGCAGAAACTTGAGAAACTAGATTTGAAGAATCAAATCTAGGTGAAATATTCTTAGACCTCATATTATGTTTGTGTAACATGAAGCACCTAGGTCTAATTTTTTTTACCTTGCCACAATGATGGTAAACATGCACAAACCTCAGATGAGAGCGAGGTTTACCCACGATACCTCTAGATTGAGGTTAAGGTTGAGGTTGAGACATAGGACAAGGAACAAAATGGGGAATAACATGACTACACTCAATAGGTTTCTTACCTAAGTCACGTTTAGTAGGGATTGGTACAACTCTAGACAATGACGCCTTATCACAATTTGACTCAATCCTAATCCCTAACATGCAGTCTAGTTTTTTTAGTCCCGATAGAAAATGCAAATAACTGTGTTCTAGCATCTATAAGTTCAGCTTCTAGAGATTGGACTCTATCAACTAGCCTTTTACTCTTCTCCTCAAGGTCATCTATCATCAAAATACTTTGCTCAAACTTAGCTCTAGCTTCATTCTTGTCCAGTTATACTTTCTTCAGCCTCTTATTGACATTTATATTCGTCTTCTTGATAGCTTAACTCTCATTAAATAGTTCAGTGTAGGCTACCTGAAGACTATCCCCATTCATAGACTCATTATGAGAGAAATATGATCCAACATCTTCATCACTAACATTTTCCTCTCGCTCACCGACCACACTAGCAGTAAATTCCATGAAATTGCTCTTATCTTTAGGAGACTCGTCAGAAGTATAGTCACCTTCTGAATCACTAAGTGTGGTTGTCATGACTTTCTTGCCATTGGACTTAAGATATGTGGGACACTCATATCTAATATGCCCAGCCATTCACACTCATGGCATTGAATACCATGAGGTTTGCTACCCTTATCCTCTCTACATTCCCTCCTAATATGCCTACTCTCTCTAGGTTTATCCTTCTTATCCCTATCACGACCAACATTCTTCAGCTTAAGAAATTTCTTAACCTCTTTGCAAACGTGGCCAAATCATGATCCGTGAGATTATCACCATCATCCTCACTTGACAGATCATGAGCAACTTCCTTTGCGATCTTCATCGCTATGGTTTTGGGCTTTTTATATCCAAGAAGTTTCTTCTCATACACCTGTAATTTTCCAACAAGGTCCTCTAATTTAAGGTGATCTAAGTAGTTACTCTCCTCGATGGTTGCGATCTTAGGTAAGAACTTGTCAGATATGGATCTAAGAATTTTCCTCATTATCCTATTGGTAGGAATAGTCTCACCTAGGTTAAAAATTGAGTTAGCGATGTCGTTAATCTCAGCATAAAATTCATCAAATGTCTCATCATCTTTCATACTAGCAAAAACAAACCTAGTGGCAAGCTCTTGGAGTCTATTATTTTAGACAGACAATGTGCCCTCATGCACAGTCTAAAGGATGTCCCAAGCATCTTTGACTATCTCATACATAGAGATTCTCCTAAATTTAGCAGAGCAGATAGTAACATGAATGACATTAATTATTTTATTGTTCATGTTACTAGCGTCAAACTCATCCTTAGTCCAGGTCATTTTATCTTTAGGGGAAGAGACACTATCAACCATAACCACGAGAGATTTCCACCCGTATTCTACTGACATCCAAACTCTCTCATCTAAAGACTTAAGGAACGCTCTCATGTGAACCTTCCAATGTAAATACAATGTCCCATCAAAGAATTAGGGATAATTCAAGGGTTGATTTCTTTCCATAGTTAGTTGGGTCAAGGATCGATGTCAAACTCTAATACCAATTGAAATTTCATATTTCGTCATAGGCTCTGATCCTAGGCGGAATTAATCACAATTAACTAAGATAAGTCCTAATTAATGTTCTATAAACACTCTTACTTCTAAGGAATTATAATATACTACATAGTATTAAAACCAAAAATCAATATAAGTATTTTGGTGACGAAGTGGAAAACTCGTGCGAGGAAAAAATCACTTCGGGTATCTCGACTACCAGCTTAAAATCCACTATAATAGAGAAAAACTTACAGTGATGGTAAAAGACCTATATCAACAACTCCACTGACTCTAGTACCTCTAGATTGCAAGAACTCCTCGAGTCCGTACCCCACGATTTTTTTCAGAACCTCTGAAGTCTCTGAACGGATCAACTCTACAAGCTTTGAACGCTGGAACTCTGACTACCAATCTTTCTCTCTGAGAAATCTGAAGGTTTAAGAAATTGAGTTTGGTTGTGTTGACGATTTAACAAAGATCAATCTCACCAGAAATAGAGAATACAAGAAAAGCAATGAAGTCTTTATGGTGAGAAATAAGTAGGTTGAAAAGCTATGAAGGTTTGAGGCTTTGAGATATTAAGTTTTCAACCCTTTTTGAATGAGGCTATAATGTGTTTATATTGGTAGGGCAAAAAGAAAAGTTTCCTAAGTGCAAAATAGGCTTAAAACGCGTCAAAAATAGTTCACTTACGCACAGACGCTCGAACGCCACTCGAACGCTTGTCAAACGCGTGCTCTCTGGAAGATTTCGTTCGAACGCATACTCAAACTCACCTCAAACGCACACTCACTGGAAATTTTCATTCGAACTCACTGATGAATGCACTATGCATGAGAACTTTCTGCCAAGTTTTGTTCGAATCCACACACGAACGTGACACTAACGCCACTCGTTCAAACTTATACACGAATGCAGCACGAACGCAAATCTGATTCCTTCATGCTCAGTCTATCAAATACCAGTTCAAGTCCTTCAAGACTCATTACAACTCAATTGAACTTGTTTTGTTATTGACATTACCAATAAATATGGAACTAACACAACTAATTTCATGCTTTGAAAAGTTTTATGTTTATTGGTAGAGTTTGCATGTTTAATGATAAAAATTACATGTTGGAACCAAGAGTATCAAATACACATTGGGTACTGTAGATGGGCTCGGAAAAAATAGGATATATACAGAAGATGAAAAACTGGGGAACTTGAGAAAGAAGGAGAGAAACAAGCAAAATAGAAAAATAATAAAGAGGATAAGAAACGAAAGAAAGAAAGAAAAGATTCATCTGCTGCCGTCCACAAACTGTATCGATGGCAGTAATTTTTTTTTTTTGGGAGAGATAGTCGTAAGGGTGACGAATCTTTGAATTCAAAAAAGTTCGAATATAAAAGTTGATTTACATATTAAGAAAAGACAAAAATTGAGATATTTTTACCATCAATTTTAATTTTTTATTTTGAAAAATGTTAAGAAAATTAAATTTTTTATTACGATACAAATCTACTGACCAATAATCTGAAATTTACTCAGATATTGAATACAAATATTTATACCACACTCAAAATTTTACATCTAATAGAGACAGAATATCTACTTTCACTCAAATATGAGGAGAAATTCAACTCCCACGAGACCACAAGTATTGGGAGAAACTCCACTCTCAACATTAGGAGATTTTTGATTTCCTGTTTATGTAGGGAGTAGACTCCGGAGAGCATAAGCTAAAATTAAACTGAGATAGAACATGGACAAAATTGTCATCCAAACGTTATTAATAAAAGTAAAAAATAAAAAAAAGACTAAAATGATATTTTAATGATATTTTTTTCTCTATTTTATCCCTATGAAATCTACCTATTGCTGTTCTGTTTCAGGTACATGAATTTTATTTGACTAATCATAGAATGGCAAATGGACAACTATTTTTCTTTGATAATGATAATGTGAACTTCTAGAAGCCTTTTCAAGTTTTACTGTAAACGGTGGTGGGTTCTGCCGATATTAGGTGAGAGGGTGGCAGTTCAAAGCTATGAGCCATCAGCTTCTTATTAATTAATTATTGATTTGAAAATTACATTTAAGCATATTATACTCCCACCTTCCTATAAAGGTAGGATTATTTTTTTTTATTCGTCTTAAATTATAGCTCATATTTTATTTTTCTAATATAATTGATTTTTTTAATTATCTAATATATCAATATTTAATGTGTCTTATTATCAACAAATATAAATTATTGTTAATTAATTATATTTAAAATAATAAGTAAAATTATGGATATAGTAGAAAACAAATAAGTAAAATTTACTATAATAATTTTATTAACTAAATTTTCTTAATCCGTGTGAAAATAGAAATAAGTTTATCTTTGTGAGACGGAATGAGTATTTAACTTAAAATACACTTTTAAGTCTATAATTTCCAGTAAATTTGTTTTTTCTTTAAAAAAAATGTTTAATATTTTTAGTGACCCATCGTCTTAAATTTTTCTCTATTTTTATTATCTCTCAAATCTGGGTGTGTCAAAGAGAGAAATGACGAGCTGTATTTATAGATCATGAAAAAGGGTGAGTAATAAAATCACTAGTACCTGCAAAATGACAATTGTCAGATAAACAGTAAAATAGATCGCGAAAGTCAAAAAGTTTAGATATTGTCAGCAAAATTAAACTAAAGGAAATCAAAACAGTAAATTAAAGTAAATCAAAATAATAAATTAAATTCAAGGAAACCAAAATAATAAATTAAAAAAATTATTTACTGGTAGTTGTGATTGTGACTCACATTTTCCTCTAGTTTTACGTCCAGTAACGGCTTGAACGCCCTCTATGGGTCGGGGATATGCTTTTCATCCAATTTTGTTATACATTGGCAAACAATGTTTTTTAAAGTCAGATTTTCGAGACTGTATTGTTGTATTTTTTTTAAATTATGTATGCAAATCACGAATCAATATGTACACTATGATGCGTCTCAAGTGTCAATGATATATCATCTAAAGACTCCTTACTCAAGCCATCTCTAATAAATTGAATTTTATTTTCGCGATTGTCAGACACCATTCCTAAAGAACAACAATGAATGTTGCAAGTCCAGCGTGCACATTTATAACAAATACTTAATTGTTTAGCTCTTCATTTCTTAGCATATGTGTTTTTCCCTAAACAAGACATGTAAGAAACGAAAGAGTCAGATGACTCACCTACAAGTGAACACTTGCTTTAATTACCCAACAAATATCACTAGGAATACCATGGATCGTAACAAGTCTCATTTTTTTGGTGCTTGCTTTGTAATTTTTCATTAGAGCATTTTGGGGAAGAGAATGAAAATGATTGCGGAGTTTTGCAAGAGTTTCTTACATGCCTTAATTGTAGGGTATCAGTAATTTAAGAAACTAAATGAATCAATTTAGAGTCACTTAGTACCGTTATTTGCTATTTAACCGGGGTACAAGATTCTGACTAAAAGAGAAAAGAAAAAAATACCGCAAAATTCAAGAAAAAAATAAAAAGTAAACAAATACAAAAGAAAAAAAAAAAGAAAAGAACAACTTGAAATACATCAATCACAGTACACTGGGTTTGAAAAGAAAAACGATTATTGAAAATTTGAACACTCCAAAAATGATTTTAGACGTTGTACATTCACTTTAAATACATCAACATCCATAGGATTCTCAAAGTCAATAGCTCTATATGGGTGAACGTGTTTCACAATAAATGGGCCACTCCATTTGGATTTCAATTTTATAGGAAAAAAATGAAAACGAGATTTATAAATCAAACCTTTCTGACCAATTTCAAATATTTTTCATGAATTTCGATTATTATGAAAGGCCTTGGTTTTAGCTTTAAGAATTTTTGCATTCTCATATGAATCATTCCTTAACTCTTCAAGTTCATTTAATTGCAGTTTATGATCATGACTGAAATTTTCAAGGTTAGAGATGAATGCTTTAATAGCCCAATATGCCTTATGCTCAAGTTCTACAAGCAAATGACAAGGTTTTCCATAAATTAGATGATATAGAGACATTCCCAAAGATATTTTGAAAGTTGTTTGATATGCCCAAAGTGCATCACTCAGTCGAAGAGACCAATCTTTGCGATTTGGGTTAATCGTTTTTTCCAAAATTTATTTGATTTCCCTATTTGCTAGTTCAACTTGACTATTTCTCTGAGGGTGATAGGAGGTAGAAACTTTAAGTGTAATTCCATATTTTTCCATTAAGGACTCAAACGGCTTGTTACAAAAGTGTTTACCTCCATCACTTATAATGGCCCGAGAGATTCCAAATCGACTTAAAATATTTTCATTTAAAAATTTAATCACAGTTTTGTGATCATTGTTTCGACAAGGAATTGCCTCAACCCATTTTAGACATAATTGACTGCAACTAAAATATATAAAAATCCAAATATAACGACAGGTAATCTCGACTACTATCACATTGTGGGATGAGCGTTACATAATATAAATTATGTTGAATATATATACACTAATGAAGTGACTTTGGGGACAATCGGTAAATTCCTCGAAATCCCGATACAAAACTATATGATGTTCCACTCCGGACAGCACATGGTATTCAAACTATAAATTTCTCATACGAACTCCGCTCTTTCTGCATTTTATATCATTGGAAAGCTAAGATTAAGACCTAAAACTTTCTGCGTTGAATAGTTTTCTAAATTCGAATCACAAATAGGCCGAAAATGCAACTCAATACTTCTAATGAATAGTGCTCGTGGACCCATCTAGAGAAATTTCAAAGTTTCTCAAAATTTCTAAAATTTTCTTCAATAATACTATTATGGGAACAGAATCAAAATCTTAGGAAAGAATCATTCATTATATGTAAAGCCATCAATCAATGATTGTTTGTAATATATAGTTTCCTAGAATAGCTTTGGCAATGTGGTGTATAAATGCTCTCATTCACCTTTGTAAAAGTAGCAACGAAGTAATATACAGAGGTTGCCAATACCACTTCTTCTCTATTTTACATGGTATCAAAGCCTTATATCTTGCATTCATTTTAACCCATCGCACATTTCCGCATCTTTTCCAATCTTCTTACACCACATTTTTTTCTTTCCAATCCACGTCATAACAGACCGAGGCACCGGTAGAACGGATTTGCCACCCTCTAAGGCTACCATAGAAGCCTCCGACCCTTACTCTCTAAACAACTCAGACCATCTGGGTACTGTCCTCGTTTCCAAGATGTTGACAGAGACAACTACAACACATGGAGCCAAGCCATGTGAATCAGTTTGAGCCCTAAGAATAAGATTGACTTTGTAACCGGCTCTATTAAACCACCTCATTCAACATATGATAGCTTTCCAACTTGGCAGCACTACAACGATATGGTGATGTCATGGATTTTGAATTCCATTCATCCAGACATAGCTAGCAGTGTGATCTACGCTGAGACTGTAGTGGTTGTCTGGGCAGATCTGCAAGCGCATTTCTCTCGGGTTAATGATTCCCAAATTTATCAAATCCAACGAGACATCGTGGAACATAGGCAGGAGCAAAAGTCTGTTTCAGCCTATTACACCAAGCTTAAAACTTGTTGGGATGAACTTTCATCCTATCATGAGACTCCATCTTGTTCGTATGGGGGGCTGGAACAACTCAACAACATGTATGAGAAAGAAAAAATTATGTAATTTCTCATTGTAATAAACGAAACTTGTAATGCTATTCATGGCCAAATCTTACTGATGCAACTATACCCGATACCTACTGAGTCTATTCTCTTATCCTCCAACATGAGAAGCAGGTTAAAGTTTCCCTCTGTCGTGGGCATTTGAATCATCATGCCATGCTTGTAGCTCACCACACAAAGCTGTCTCCAGGACATTAGGTACTCAAACAACAGATGCCACTCCACTGCTCCCATTGTGGTTGTGTTCATCATAACATTGATAAGTGTTATTATCTCCATGGTTTTCCAATTGGCCACAAGCTTCATGGTAAAAATGTGAAGCCTCCCAAACAGAGCCTCTCTCATTCCCACCATGTGCACATGGACCCAACTCCCTCCACGGAGCCCTGTCACACATTATCCTCCACTGGACACTTGCCCAAGACTTACCACTGAAGACTATAACCAAGTGATGTCCATTCTTCATCAGCATAATGGTAACTCACAGCCCCTTGCAAATGCCACAAGTATCAATACTTCGTCCCATTTAATTCTTGCTATTACTCAACCTTTGCATTTATGGATTATTGATATTGGCGCAGCGGACCATGTCACTTCCTCGGTTGATTTGTTAAACTCGAAAAGTTTTCCCATCACACCGACCATTAGTCTACCAAATGGTTCACATACACGTATTGAGTCAATTGGTTCCTTGTGTGTCACACCCCACATTACTCTTAATGATGTACTCAAAGTTCCACAGTTTCGAGTTAATTTACTCTCTGTTAGTAAACTCACAAAAGCATTAAACTGTAATATCACATTCTTTTATGATTTTTATGTTGTGCATGACATTGCTACGAGGAATATAATAGGCCAGAGCAAGAAACATAACGACCTATACTACCTCGCCCAAGACCAGAACCCAACTTTGTCCTACAGCGTCCGCACACACTCCAACTTATGGCACCAATGCCTTAGACATCCCTCATCTGGTCCTATTCAAGTTCTCACTAAAATTCATCTATCAATTTATTTTTATTCCAAGCATGTTTGTTACGTTTGTCCTTTAGCCAAACAAACTTGTTTGTCTTTTTCATCCAGTTTAATTTTATCTCAAACACATTTTGATTTAATACATTGTGATATTTAGGGACCACATCGAATACAATCCCATTTTTGGGCTCGTTATTTCTTAACAATTGTTGATGATTTTACACGATATACTTGGATACATCTCATGAGTTTTAAAAATGAAACACATGGGATATTACAGTCCTTTATTTCTTGGGTGGAAACACAATTCCATTGTACAGTCAATATTTTTCGCTCTGATAATGGCACTGAATTTGTCTCCCTGAAATCTTACTTCACCACCAAAGGCATCAATTTTCATCATTCATGTCCTTCCACTCCCTAATAAAATGGAATGGTCGAGAGAAAATACTGCCATCTTTTAAATGTGGGCAGGGCTCTTAGATTTCAAGCGAACTTACCATTAACATTTTGGGGAAAGAGTATTCAAACAGCTTGTTATCTCATCAACCGCTTGCCCACACCTCTTCTTTCCTACTGGTCACCATACCAACTCCTCTACAATAGGTTGCCTACTTATACACATCTCTGCAATTTTGGATGCCTTTGCTATGCTACCAATCTCCTACCCACACATAAATTTGATCAACAAGCCCACCGTTGTATATTTGTTGGTTATCCCATCGGCCAAAAAAAATATAGACTTTATGATCTTATCACAAATAAATTCTTTTCTTCCTGAGATGTTGTATTCCATGAGCACATCTTCCCATTTCACAATAATCCTTAAAAAGACTAACACGACATGCTTGTTCTTCTCTTATCAGACACCTCCGATGAACCGATCCTCCTAAAACCATCAGTTGATGATAGCCTTTCATCTCCACCCACCTTCTCGCCATCCCATGTGCCTGACTCGACCGACCCTCTTACTGAACCCGACATTGTCCCTTCCCACCCTTCGCCGCTTGCCACCCGCTCTTCTACTTGTATTACCCGACCAAGTACCAAACTCCAAGACTTTCACCTTTACCATACCGCCAAGGTTTCTCCCGACTCATCTTTTTCCTAGTCAGATACGCGTCATCCTTTCCACTGATATCTTTCTTATGCCCAACTCTTACCCCATTTTCGAAATTTTGTTTGTAGTATCACTATATTTGTAGAACCTACAACTTATGAACTGACGGACTTAGATCCAAAATGGTAAGAAGCTATGGCTGCAGAATTACACGCTCTTGAGCAAAACCATACTTGGACACTCACCACTCTCCCTTCCGGTCATCGTTCAATTGGTTGTAAATGGGTATACAAGATCAAACATAACTTAGATGGCACCATTGAACGATATAAAGCTCGGTTGGTGGAGAATGGATTTACTTAACGTGCATAGATAGAATATAATAAGACATTTGCCTCTGTAGTGAAATTAACTATCGTTCGTTGTTTACTTACTGTAGTTGTTGTCCGCTATTTATCCCTTCATCAAATGGATGTTCAGAACGCATTTCTCCATGGTGATTTGATTGAAGAAGTCTATATGCATCTGCCTCCCGTGTTTCATCGATATGGAGAGCCACACATGGTTTTTCGACTCAACAAGTCACTCTATAGGCTTAAGCAAGCCTCTTGTAGCTGGTTTCAGAAATTTTCTACTGCAATTCAACATGATGCTTCCATCAATCCAGAGCTGAATATTCTATTTTTACCAAAACATCTGACAGTTATTTCACAGCAGTACTTATATATGTAGATGACATGATCATAATCAGGAATGACGACACTGCAATTGTCGCTCTTAAAGAGACTCTTCACACATAAATATGCATCAAGGACCTTCGCCAGTTACGCTATTTTCTTGGTATTGAAGTTTCTCGATCTACTAACGGTATTTCAATATCTCGACGAAAGTACACTCTTGATATCTTAGATGAAGCAGGCTTGCTTGATGTTAAACCATCACCAACAGTCATGGAGGAAAACATCAAACTATTACCCACAATATGAGAATTATTAAAGAATCCATCTAACTATAGAAGAATGGTGGGACGACTGATTTATCTCACTATAACAAGGCTAGAGATAAGTTATTGAATTAACATGTTAAGCCAATTTATGCAGGAACCAATACAGCCTCATATAGATGTTGTTCATCAACTTTTGTGATACCTCAAAGGTGCACCAGGACAAGGATTATATTTTCCAGCTAAAGACAATTTGCTACTAAAAGGATTTTGTGATACACATTGGGCTCGATGTTTAATTACAAGACGGTCTGTGACTGGTTATTGCATCTTTCTTGGAGGTGCTCCCATTTAATGGCGAACCAAGAAATAAACAATTGTGTCAAGATCCTCAACAGAATCAGAATATCGAGCCATGGCTTCTATTACATGTTAGCTTACTTGGCTTTGATATTTGTTGAATGACTTAAAATATAACATTCACAACCAGGCAAACTATTCTATGACAATAAAGCTGCTCTTCAAATTGCTGATAATCCAGTTCAAGAACGCACCAAACATATAGAGATTGACGGTCATGTTGTACGAGAAAAAATTCAGTCAGGTGCTATAGTTACTGCACATGTCTCATCAGCTTGCCAGCTTGCTGATTTGTTCACCAAACCACTCAGAACATCAACATTTATTTCCTTCTCAGCAAGTTTGGCGTCTTTGACATACACGCTCCAACTTGAGGGGGAGTATTAAAGGAACAGAATCAAAATCTTAGGAAAGAATCATTCGTTTTATTTAAAGCCATCAATCATTGATTGGTTGTAATATATAGTTTCCAAGAATAGTGTAGGCAATGTAGTGTATAAATGCTCTCCTTCACCTTTGTAAAAGTTGCAACAAAGTAATATACAGAAGTTTCCAATACCACTTCTTCTCTTTTTTACAAATACCAATTACAAATACCCTCTAGTATAAAAGGGAAACTATTCAAGCATCCCTAATATTTTGAAGAAAGGAAGAGAAAAACTGTGAAAAGAGAAGAGGAAGAAGGAAGAAGGGAAAAGAGGAAAGGAAATCCATTTTCCACCAAAAGCAATGGGTAATCAAAGGCAACCTAATCCACCACAAGCTTAAGAAGAATAAAAGGGAGCTTAGAGGTACTAATTAAAAAGAAAGAAGTTGATTCAAGGTAAGAAAAACGTAACCCAAATATGAAATGTTGATGTTTTGATGATTTATTGGTTAAGGGATATTGTTGAGTTGTGGTTTTTGATGTTTATGTGGTTATGATGTTAAGAAAATAAGGATTTTGAGAAATCCCTAAGATAAGAAATTTTAAAAGATAAGTGAATTGGGATTTTTGGAATTTGTTAGTGTGATGATAATGGAAGGGTGGAAATTAGGTAAATTGATTCTGGATAATTGAATTTACTTGTATAAAGGTGGGGGTGTTGGGTTACTATGAAGTATGTCCTTGAAAAGTTGTTGTTAGGCCCTGAAATTGGCCTAGAGTCGCGACGCCCAGCACCCAATGTCACGAAATATACTGGGAAGTTGCCCCTAACTCGTTTCTGGATTATGAGCGTCATGCTGCTCAAGGACTCGCGTCGTGACACGAAATAAGGGAAGCTCTCTCTCTCAGTCTACTTGAGTGAGCATCACGACACGTAAAGCTTTACGTCGCAACGCGATAAAGGAAAATCCTTCTGCATCAACCCTACCCGTGTGAGCATCGCGATGCGCAACGATTGGCGTTAGAGAATACCAAAAAAATTAATCCAGATCATTTTTCAGGATTAATGTTTTTGTCAATTCAGTTTCAACTCAGGATATTAGAACCACCAGAAAGATTTTGTATCATCTCATATACACCTAATATATCATAACATAAACCTAGAATATCATATAGCAACGATAGTCCACGATTCGTATTATAATTAAGTTACCATTAAAGGTCATCGCAAGAACCACAAACTCCTTTGGCGAAGTGAAATAACTTTGCAGGACTCCAAATCTGTGAGTGGATACTCTTTCTTTCAGTTGATAAATATCAGATTTACATTTTCGTATTTATGACGTTAGCCAAATTTACTCTCAAATTATTTTGATGAAGAATACTTTGAGAAATGATTTAGAAAAAAGATGATTCCAAATGTATGATTTCAGTGATTTCGAGGCATGGGGGAAAATCCACCTCAGTATATAACTTGACTTAGATATGGAATTGATGGATTCAAACAAACCTTTACACACGCAGTTCAAGACTAGGGATGATGGATATATAGGGAACACTTTCCCCGGCGCAGCGGAGGCGGCTTAGGGCACCCGGGATCGATCTCAGATATTTGTAAAGTAAAAGTTGTGTATAAGTATTTTGTATAGAGTTGTTAAGATAAATTATGTTGAATATTTGATCGGTGAAATCACACACGTAACGCAAGTGCACGTATCGCTCAAGTACTATAAAAATATCGATCCCACGATGACTTAATTTCTCATAATGTTATTAATTATTGATGTTAAATATTTAGAGATATCTAATTGAGATAAGAAAGGATTGTTCGTTGGTTGAATGTGGTTTAACTAAATAAATAAATAAAAATACAAACATAGGAAATTAATAATAAGAAAACAACTAGGGTTGTGAATCCACCCAATATTACTCTAGTGATGAATTGATTCTCATATACATGTGTAATAAATAAGTTGTTAATCTGAAACACGAAGATATGCAAAAGCCTCTTCCGATGGTCAGATGCAAACACTCAAAGTAACCCAATTAACTATATTCTTATGTTAACTAAGTTACCCGAATTCATTAAGGTCAAGTTCCAATTATGGATACCCACGCCCGACAGGTATATTCGTGTCCTGGAAGGAAATCACTAAGATGAGATCATGAGCTATTGAATCTAAGGTTGAAACCTAAAATCCCTTCGTCAAGTTCATTTTAAGTTTACCACACCAATCTTATTGGTGATCGGGCAACAAGAAGAATTAAGATTGGGATTCAATAAACAAGCCAAAGTATCACACATAATATAATTAAATCAATTATTAAACTCATGAATATTATGCTTCATCACTTCCCTAGATTAAAAAATAAAATACTGAGGGTTAGAGGATTCACTTTTAATATTTTAATTCTAGAAATCTCTATTATTATAATATATAAATTTTCATTATATTACCAACCGACCATATAAACGGTATCCAACTAAGTCATGTTTTAATTAATTCCAACAGACCATAAAGGCATTATCTGATTAAGTCAGGTTAAAATTAATTTAATTAAGTCCAACCGACCATAAAGGCGGTATCCAATTAAGTCACGTTTTAAGATAATTTATATATTATAAACTAAGGGAGATTAACCTAAATTATCATATTAAAAGCTTCACCATTCCCCCAGCGGAAATTAATTACTAAACATAAAAGAAAGATAAAACAAATAAACTATTATTACTACTAAAAATAAAAATACATTATTATAAATATATACAAACAAGATACAATCATCAATTCCTTATTAAGAAAGGTAAGGAAAGTATGAAAATGGAAAATGAAATCAGCCTCAATTAATAGGTAAATTTTTGGTTTGGGCGTCGTGACGCATGAAGGTTTGCCTGTTGTGACGCATTGAGATGTTGTCACGTGGTACTTGGCTTACTGGGATGTTAACATGTGGCACGCGCGACGCAAAAGGTCATGCACGTCGCGACGCTGGATATAGTAGATGGCGGCTGTATTATTGGTTCGCATCGTGACGCATGAAGGCATGGGCATCGTGAAGCATGCTACAATGATGACGTAAGTGATGATGCATGTTGGCAGTGCATGATTGAGGCGTGTCGCGACGCGTGAGGGAAATTTCAGTTTTTGCCTTTTTTGTCTATTTTTCATTATTTTAGCCTCGAGTTGATTCCATTGAATCCCAAAACTTTATTTATCTGCAAAATAAACAAAAACACATCAAAATATTCATCAAACTCGAGAAACCATACAAAATATTAGGTCAAATGAGCGGTAAATATTGATATATTTTTTGTTCATCAGTATTTAGTTGTGTGTATTAGTTTACATTTTATGTCATGGGTTTATGCAATGGTCCCATACATGAGATTATGTTTGAGAAAATAGTATCAGTGTTGTTCATAGTTAGAAAGTCAGAGGCTCAGGGGGATAGTACAGCCTATTCTCTGCTGGTAGCATCACCCAGATTGGGGATGTTACAAGATGTGTTTATGAATGAATGTTTCTGATAAGAATTCTGGAAACAAGTGTATTTGATTGATAAGTAAAAGAAATGAAGACTGTTAAAGGCTATAGTATCGAAATTTGAAGTAATATGTATGTTTGACCGGTGTGAAATCACACGCGTATAACGCAAATGCACGTATCATTCAAGTAGTATAAAAAGTATCGATCCCACGAGGACTTAATAGTTAATACCTAGGCTATTAATTTGTATGAGTCCAAATGATTACAAGTATCTAACAGATTGATTGTTTGATTGGGTGGTGACATTAAACTTAAAAACAAGTAAATAAAATGGTGCGAAAGTTGGTTGAGAAAAATTCAATATTAAGAAACTATCCAGGGTTGTGATTCTTTCCAATGTTTGTGTAATATATTGGTTTACTAACCTGGAACACGAAATTCTGCAAAAACCTCTGTCGATGGTCAGATGCAAATACCCAGTGTAATCCAATTAAATCATATGTCTATGTCAATCAAATTGCCTGGATTCATTTAGACTAAGTTCCAATTGTGGTTACCCCCACCCGACATGTATATGTCTATCATGTAAGGAAATCTATTAAAGGGTTATCTATCCTCAAGGAAGATCGTGGGCTATTAAGTCTATGGTCTTAAACCTAAAATTCCTTCGTCAAGTTTATTTTAAGTTTACCCTATCAATCTTATTAGTGGCCAGTTAACAAGACACATTAAGCTTAAGACTTAATAAGTAAATCTTTATATTACCCAAACTATAAAATAACCCATCATAAACCGGTGATATTGGATTTCATCACAACCCTAGATAACGGGCTTAGCTACGACACATTTTTACAACTACTAAAAGCTTAAAAATAAAAGACATAAAGTAAAATGCTGAAAGTAAATGCTAGAAATTAAAAAGGTAAAAGTACAATAAAAAAATGCTAGGGGTTAAAGGATCCACTTTTATTACTACTATTTTAGATATCTCCCTCAATATAATATACTAACTTGTGTAATATTACCAACCAGCCATATAGGCGGTAACCTGATTAAGTCAAATTAATAATTAATTACCAACCGATCAATCAGGCGGTATCCATGTTTAGTCAGGTTAAAACCAATTTAATATCAATTACCAACCGGACAATATAGCGATATCCTCATTAAGTCAAATTTTAAATAGTTATTATATTATAATTAAGGGAGATTAATCTAAATAGCAATAAAAAAAAATTTACCTCTCACCCTAGCAAGGGGAAGTTACCTCATCATTGCTGAATAGTAAAAACTGAAAAAGTAAAGAAAGTAAATTACTATTATAAAAAGTAAATAAAATTAATTATAAAAATAAAAATTAAAAAAAAAACTAGATATAAACTCCTTATTAATATCAGAGAATTCAGAGGGGAAGGTACATCTGAAACTGAAATTTCGAGATGAATTTATAGGCGTCAGGAGGCCTCTCACGTGGCGACGAGTGGATTGCTCTTGCGTCGCGATGCGATGACGTGGCACACGATGATTGGCTAATTTGATTCCCTTATCTGCTGACGTGGCATTTTAGATGATTAACTCAATAATTGTACTGACGTGACAATGATATGGCAACACATGGCGATGTTAATTGTCGGTACCGTGTGATTGTGACACGTGTCACGAGATGATTGGATGATGATAATGTGGCTGACACATGGCACGCTGACTCGGTAAGTGACTGATGTGGATGCCACATGGCTGACACGTGGATGACACGTGGTGATGGTGATTATCAGCAGCATGTGATGATGACACATGGCACGGCGCAAGTTAGCATGATCGGCTGTGATGTTGACACGTGGCAGGCACACGTTAGCAGATTCGGTGCACGTTAGCATCCGACGTATTTTAGCAAAATCCCTTTGATTGGTCCATATGTCCTGCGCACGTTAGTAGATGTTCGGTGCACGTTAGCGGTCGCGACTCAGGTTGCGCGTCGCGACGCGCCAAATGACCATTTTTTCATTTTTCACTGTTTTGGCCCCGAATCACCTCCAGAGAGTCTTGAAAATTTATTTATCTACAAAATAACACACACACATCAAAATATTCACAAAACTCAAGAATATATACAAAATATTAGGTCAAATGAGTGGGAAATAGTGATATAATTACCACTCATCAATGTTCATATGTTTGATCTATATATGTATGTATATCGGATGATAAGCAATGTTTGACATGTATGTGCTTGTGTATGTGAGATCATGTGATGAGATTTTGTCACGTGATATGTGTTCATGTATGTATGTTTAATTGGTTGATGATTCATGGTATAGTTGTCGAGCTGGTTAGGAATCCGTTCGGACAGAATTCATCTCATACATATTCTAAAAAAGGTAATGAGTCTCGTACGAGCATTGTATGTGTAAGTCAGTCATATATGTGTGTTGTTTGATTATGTGCTTTGTGATGAATTGATTGTTATGTGTGCTTCGTAGTTGGTTGCATGATGATTGTATGTATGTCTGAGTTTATGTATCTGTATGATAGAATTCGTAACATATATAGATAATGTATACTTATATGAAATGAATGAATGATTTAAAAACTAATGTGAATATTGGATATTTTAAAACGTGTTTGTTAAGTTGTATTGGTATGTATTTATGTGTAAGAATTCTGAAATTATGTTTGCATGAATATAAGAGAAATGTGTTATGGTATGTGTAAATGCATATGAATCTCGTATGCCAAGCTATTGTAAGGTTATCGTGATTAAAGAAAGTTAAAGAAAGATTATTTTGGTATAGAAGATAATTTGTAATCGAATAGAAGGAAGTTTATTGGATTTACCGATTTGATGATATTTCAAAGATTGATATTGTGATAAAAATATAGATGTATGAATTCATGTTTCACGTGATTGAAGTGAATTTGATATTAAACGATATACTCTATGGTTTTCTAATTTTGCTTTGTTTGCTTTGGATGTTAGCTATTAGATTGTCATATATGTAGATATGTAAATGTGAAAATTTGACATTGGTTAAGTGTAAAGGATAATAAGAAGTTAATAAATCTACACTTGTAACAATTTAGTAATTCTGATAATCTGTTGATATGATTGACTTGTTTCTTTGTAATAATAGCATGGTTACTTACTGAATTTTAAAAACTCACATCAAACCAGTTTGCAAGTTTTGTAGGTTGGCTTCTATATTGGTCAACCACTACAGCTTTGAAAGTCATACTCGAGACGTGGATCATGTATGGGTTTTATACGGAATTACAGGGTTAGCACAGCGGAACGCGGAAAAAAGATTTTTTCGATTTCAAAATTTTTTCTTTTATTACTTAAAATCTGAAATTTTAACCCAAGAAATCTAATTTTTATTAATTACCGAATTGCCTCAAAGTTTTACAATTTAATCATTTTGGTCCTTAAATAGTGAAATAAATATTTAATTGATTCCAAATCAATCCCAAAATAATTTATACATGTCTAATACATGAAAATACAAATTTTAACACAAATCCCCAAAAATTATAGAATTGTTAAACACAGCCCAGAATTTTTTTCTTAATTGTGATTTGGCCCCAAATGTTCAAAACATGTCAAGATCAAATCCAATTAATCCCAAATTTAATATACATAAAATATACATCAAATTACATCATATATATGAAAATCCCTAAAATTGGATTAGGTTAACAATCCTAATTTCAAAAATTACACCAATTGTACAATTTACACTAAATTGAAAAATTCAACACTTTAATCAATCCAATACCACACCAATCAAGTATCACCATCATGAAATTACTCAAGAACAATTCTAGGTTTATTATGAATGGTTAAGTAACTCTAGAATGACAATTTTAATTACTAATTAATGTAATAAGCTTAATTACATTTAACAAGCTTATTAATTAATCATACATGTGTAAACACCTTCAAACAAATTTCCAACACAATAATTCACATAATTAAACATTAGATAAAATTCTAAACTACACAAGTTAAAGTATAGAATCATAGAAACAATTTCTAAGTTGAAGATTGTTGGTAAAAACTTACAAAACTCCAAGCTTTTAAGCTTTTTCTCCAATGGTTCTTCACTTTTCTCTCAATTTTTAACTTAGTAAATATTTGTGAAACTTGTCTAAGTATAAAAGATCAAACAAAATAATTTTTGTATATCAAATTTTCCTTTGGCCGAATACTTCACAAAATTAAATAACAAATTATTAATTTTTGTTCAATTTCCATTGGTACAGGTTTTGCTTTAATAAAGTTAACAATTACCTTTAATAAAGTAAAAAAAAAATATGTTCTAATGGAATCAAGCCATTTAAAAGCAAAATCTACAAAAGATATTTATTTTATTAATTAATTAAATTATTTAACATTTAAATAGTTAAATAATAAATATAAATATCTTAAATATATGTATTATATTTACATTAAATATCTCAAATACATATATTAATGATATATGTCAAATATCACAATTTGATATTTTATTAAAGTGTATTTAATAAAATCAAGTATTAAATACAAATACACATTAATTCATAAATGACTGTTAGGTCCCGATTGTATGTATTTTTCGTTTAACAGTTAAACGAGTTATAAATAATCAATATTATTCATAACAGTTGCCCTAGTGCTCTACGAGTATATTTCATTAGTGAGACTCTCTAGATTCAGGCATATCAGTCAAGAAATCAAATTTCGTGTCCATAATTCACTCACCCGTAAATTATGACGAACACGGATAAACTCACTGAATCATACAGGTCGAGGTCACTGCATACGTATAATCCCTCTGTCACAGGTATCTGGATTATTCCACAGATATAGATATAAATGTCAAATCTCTATAGATATAATGACGTCGACGTTTCTATTAACAATCCCTTAATAAAACTTAAAATTGATTTCTATAGTGTACCACGGGCCCATGAATTTAACAGATTGCTAATTCCATATTGAATACCTATGCTCTGTACACAGAGCTGACAGATCCTTTTTTGATACACACAGGATATCCTGAGCATCAGTCCACACCCAACGAACAAGCGGAGGTCTGATCTAAATAGATCGGTGATGTGACTGCCATCTAAGTGTGGCGGATAACTCATATATCCACAGTGGTATCTCAAGTCAAAGAATCACTATGCTCACTCAACCCGAGAAGATTTTTATTGACGTTGGTGTACCATCCTTTAAGAATCTTCGGTGAGTCGTTCAGTGTTTATCTGCTATAAACACCTACACGTCTATACGAGGCTCCAAGACTCATGGTTCACTGAGAAACCATCGGAATCTAGGATTCCAATATACGACATGCACCAGTTTCAATAGGTTTACTTTACTGACCAAGTAGTGTAAACCTTGACAGGGAACTTTCTAAAAATGACAACGTCATGATACAACTCAATGTCAGTTGCGACGCTTTTGCAACAGTATCATAACTAATCATTCCAAGGTCTGTTAAGTCTTTACCATATTAAAGAAAAAGTTATATAAAAGAAACTATTCATTTTATTCATAAAAAAATGTTACATTAGTATTTACAAGGAAATACATAATAAAATTGGCGCTTAGAGCACCAACCATGGCAAAATTTCCCACTTGCTCTAATGCCAATATCGATTGTATCTGATACCCATCGACTCCACATGTTTATCAAATAAATTCGGAGGTATTGCATTCGTAAGCGGGTCTGCTACATTATCTTCACTCGGTACCTTGCACACGATAATGTCCCCCCACGACACAATCTCTCGAATGATGTGATACTTTTGTTCCACATGCTTCGACTTCTTATGCGCCTCTGGTTCTTTTGCTTGTGCAATGGCTCCAGTATTATCACTGTATAATGGAATCAGATTCTCGATACTTGGGACTACTCTCAATTCTGTGATAAAGTTCCTAACCCAAACAGCTTCCTTTGCAGCTTCAGAAGCTGCAATATATTCTGCCTCTGTGGTGGAATCAGCTGTCGACCCCTGTTTAGAACTCTTCCAACAAACTGCACCTCCTTTAAGGGTAAACATGAATCTTGATGTAGATTTTCTATCATCACGATCCGATTGGAAATCGGAATCCGTATACCCATTAACTTGCATTTTGTTTCCTCCATAGATAATAAACTTATCCTTAGTACCTTTAAGTTACTTGAGGATACGTTTAATGACCATCCAATGGTCATTTCCTGGATTGGACTGATATCTGCTCATCACACTAACTACGAAGCTGATATCAGGCCTAGTACATAACATGACATACATGATGCTGCCCAAACACAAAGCATAAGGTTGATTAGACATTATAATATTTTCATCCTCTGTTTGCGGACACATCTTCTTTGAAAGATGTAAGCCATGTCTGAACGGTATGTTTGTGTCTAACAGTTACCAAAATTATATCGTTCTAAGATCTTATCTATGTACGTTGATTAGGATAACCCAATACGCTTCATTTCTCTATCTCTATAGAGTTTTATGCCTAAGACATAAGAAGCTTCACCCAGGTCTTTCATGGAGAAATTCTAACAGAGGTAAGCTTTGATGCCTTGCATCATCCCAATATCATTCCCAATGATAAAGATGTCGTCAACATAGAGAATTAAAAATACCACCATACTCCAACTGGCCTTCTGATACACACAGGATTCTTTCGAATTCTTGAGAAAATCAGACAATTTGATTATCTCGTCGAATTGAAGATTCCAACTTTGTGAAGCTTGTTTAAGTCCATAAATGGACTTCTTCAGCTTGCATAACATGCCCAAGTTTTCGCTGGATGCAAAACTCTTCGGCTGTTCCATATAGATTTCTTCATCAATAAACCCATTTAGAAAAGTCGTGACATCCATTTGCCAAACCTCGTAATCATGATATACGGCAATTGACAACAAAATCCTGATGGACTCAGCATCGCAACTGGCGAAAAAGTTTCATCGTAGTCGACACCAGGTCCCTGGGAGTAACCTTTAGCTACCAGTCGGGCCTTAAAGGTTTCAACATTTCCTTCGGGCTCTCACTTCCTCTTGTAAATCCATTTACAACCGATAGGAATAATTCCTTCAGGAATCGGAACCAAGTTCCAAACTTGATTCTCATATATTTAGTCCATTTCAGATTTCATGGCGTTTTACCACTTCACGGAGTCGATGTCCAACATCGATTCTTATAGGTAAAAGGGTCAGTCTCTTCAACTAAAATAATATCGAGACTCTTTTCTTGTATCAAATACAAGCGTTCAGGAGGTCTAGATACCCTTTGTGACCTACGGAGTATGTGTGTTGAAGGTTCTCCATCTTCTTGAACTACAGGTTCCTCCATTAATTCGTTGGTTCTAGGTTGTACTTCATCAAGTTCAACCTATCTATGATCACCAACTTATGCCAACAATTTATTTCTAGAAACTTTGTGAAGCGAGCTATGAACACATTTCGATGCTCAGTATCATAGAACAAATATCCTTTCGTATTTGAAGGATATCCAACAAACCTAAACTTCTGCCCTCGAGGCAAAAGCTTATTTTTTTGAGCCATCCAGACGTATGCAGGACACCCCCAAATCTTAATATAACTAAGATTTGATTTCCTACCGGTCCATATCTCATACGGAGTCGTAGGAACAGCTTTGGAAGGAATCTTATTCAAAAGATGTGCGGTAGTTAAAAGAGCATATCCAATCAAGTCTGATTTCTCCTCTCTGACACTCTATTGTGTTGCGGAGTACCTGGAGCAGTATATTTTGCGAGAATCA
Organism: Zanthoxylum bungeanum; assembly: GCA_019454045.1. Classification (NCBI taxonomy): domain Eukaryota; kingdom Viridiplantae; phylum Streptophyta; class Magnoliopsida; order Sapindales; family Rutaceae; genus Zanthoxylum; species Zanthoxylum bungeanum. Next base: position 741,953 of record SKCR01031917.1, read on the forward strand.
CATTATCCCTTAAATAATCAGTGAACTCTCCACTCATATATTCACCACCTCGATGAGATTGAAGGCATTTAATATATTGACCAGTTTATTTTTCAACTTCATTTCGGAATGCTTTGAAATTTTTAAAGGTTTCCGATTTATGTTTCATTAGATAAACATAACCGTACCGTAACAGATCTTCGGTAAAGGTAACGAAGTAAGAAAAATCATTGTGAGCAGTTTGACTCATTGGACCACATACATCAGAATGTAGAAATTTCAATAAGTCAGTGGCTCGGTGTCCAACACCCGAAAATGGGGAATTGGTCAATTTACCCTGAATACAAGATTCGTAAGTTGGATAAGGTTCAATAGTGAGATCATGTATCAAACCATTCTTAACCAATTGGGTTAGGCGTTTCACGCCTATATAACCCAACCTCATGTGCCACAGTTTATTATTATTTATATCAGATTGTTTACGTTTATTAATTCAAGTATTAAAGATATCTTGTGAGGTACACAATATGTAATGACCATGCTCGTTTGGACAACAAATGATCTGAATATTATTACTATCATATAAATACAAAGAACGATTCTTAATATTTATATTATATCCTTCGGTATCTAATAAAAAAATAGACATATTATTCGCCACACATCCTGGCACAAAATAGCAGTCATTTAACAAAAATCTCCTACTGGGTAAGGGAATCTCACATATGCCCACTACAACAGCATCCAGAGAGTCACCATTCCCGAATCGCAACTGTATCTCCCCAGATTTCAGCCGTCTATTTTCCATCAGCGCCTGCAACGTATTGCAAATGTGGATAGGACAAGCAGAATCCAAAATCCAATTAGATGTCATAGCTTCACAAGCCAATGAGATATCAATAATAGGAAAAATAAAAGTACCTGATGTAGATGCTCTTTCATTTCTTATCTGTGCAAGATAGTCTGGACAGTTTCTTTTCCAGTGCCCGACTTTCTGGCAGTGGTGGCACTTATCTTTAGAAGCTCTCTGGGGCTTCCCCGTCTTACCCTGCGGAGGAATATTGAAACCCTTATTTTTCTTTCCTTTTTTCTTCTTCCCCTTCGACTTGGATTAGAAAGAAGCGAAAAATGAAGTGGGTTTCGGAAGGCGAGTCAGAACTCCCTTCCTTAAATCTTTCTCTGTTGTGAGAAGCATCATATGCAACTCACGGTAAGAGCAGTGAATCTTGTTCATGTTGAAGTACATGACGAACTGGTGATATGACGCTGGGAACGAACCGCGAATGACACTACGTCCCTGAGTTTCATTGAGAAGGAAATCTTGGTGCCTCAATTGCTCGATCAAATTGATCAAATGAAGCACATGCGGGCTCACAGCCTGCCCCTCATCAAGTTTAGAATGGAACAGTTCCATCGAAACTCTATAAACGATGACATGTTCTTGGTTCATGAACGATTCACGAATTTGTGTCATTATGGTATATGCAGCATGCATCTCAAAGTAAGTATTCTTAAGCTCAGAAGAAAGAGAACTTAGGATGAATGATTTAACCATTAAATCATCATCCTTCCATCTCTAGAAAGTCTCATGTTCTTCATAAGATCCATCTGGAGGTATAACAAGCGGTAATGGACCTTCCAAAATGTATCACAGCTTCTCGAAATTGAGGACAATCCTCAAATCCATATCTCAATCCGTAAAATTTTCAGCGAATTTTAGCTTATTTGTATCAAGCATACGAGCAAAATGATTGGTTGGAGGTGCCGTGATCGCAAATCTATCAAATAGACAGTGAATCAACGGTAAGCAGATAAAAGATAAAACAATTTCATATTATATCATAAAACATTAACTAAATCATGGATTTTTAATCTAAAAATGCTCCTCCCACTATTTTCATGCAAAACTGTAATCCCAAAACAGAATACAAAACATGAAATAATCAAATCATAACTTAATAGTGAAAGGTGGACCCCATGAATATATTTCAGCTCACAGCTTTGGCACGTTCTCGCCTATGTATATTCATTAGGTAGACAACTCATTGTCAATCACTCAATAGTGACTCATGGATTTTCGGTCCTGGTCATTTCTCGTTATGACAGCTTTGGCACGTTCACAAGGAGGCATACCAAGGTTAAACTTGTCAATGATAAATTCAAGATACTTGTAAAACCTTGACAACTTTGGCAAGTTCAGGATTTCGTTTTCGCTTGGATTCACATAATATCAAATATATTCGTTACAGATAAATTTCTACCTGCCATATCTTCATAGCTTTGGCATGTTCTCGGATATAGTTGCATAAAATTTATCGATAAATGGTATTGACAAGATGGACAAATCAATATGTATCAAATACACAAAACATTAAGAACCTTACTTTAAATAGGGATTTTTCTGTAAAAGATGCTTTTACTTTATTTAATCAAATTAAATAAATACATGCATGCATAAAGTCAAGAATAAATTAAACATTGAATTTTTAAAGGCATAATCATATATTGGGTGTCCAGAATCAGACTCGCTCTGATACCATTTTGTAGGGATTTTATACGGAATTACAGGGTTAGCGCAGAGGAACTCGAAAAACAGATTTTTCCGATTTCAAAAATTTTTCTTGTAATAATTAAATAAATATATTTATTTAATTAACCAATACTTAAAATCTGAAATTTTAACCCAGGAAATCAAATTTCTATTAATTATCGAATTGCCCCAAAGTTTTACAATTTAATCATTTTGGTCCTTAAATAGTGAAATACATATTTAATTGATTCCAAATCAATCCCAAAATAATTTATATGTCTAATACATGAAAATAAAAATTGCAACACAAATCACCAAAAATTCCAGAATTGCTGAACACAGCCCAGAATTATTTCTTAATTTCAATTTGGCCCCAAATATTCAAAATATGTCAAGATCAAATCCAATCAATCCCAAATTTAAAATACATCAAATATACATCAAATTACATCATATATATGAAAATCCCCAAAATTGGATTAGGTTTAGAACCCTAATTTCACAAATTACACCAATTGTATAATTTACACTGAATTGAAAAATTCAACACTTTAATCAGTACAATATCACACCAATCAAGTCTCACCATCATGAAATTACTCAAGAATAGTTCTAGGTTAATTATGAATGGCTAAGAAACTCTAGAATGTCAACTTTAATTACTAATTAATCTGATAAGCTTAATTACATTTAACAAGCTTATTAATTAATCATACATGCTTAAACACCTTCAAAAAAATTTCCAACACAATAATTCACATCATTAAACATTAGATAAAATTCTAAACTACACACGTTGAAGTATAGAATCATAGAAACAATTTCTAAGTTGAAGATTGTTGGAGAAAACTTACAAAACTCCAAGCTTTTAAGATTTTTCTCCAATGGTTATTCACTTTTCTCTCAATTTTTAACTTAGTAAATATTTGTGAAACTTGTCTAAGTATAAAAGACAAACAAAACTATTTTTATATATCAATTTTTCCATTGGACGAATACTTCACAAAATTAAATAACAAATTTTCAATTTTTGTTCAATTTCCATTGGTACAAGTTTTGCTTTAATAAAGTTAAAAATTACCTTTAATAAAGTAAACAAAATGTGTTCCAACGGTATCAATTCATTTAAAAGTAAAATCATTACAAAAGATATTTTTTTTATTTATTAATTTAATAATTTAATAATTAAATAATAAATATAAATATCTTAAATATATGTATTATATTTACATTAAATATCTCAAATACATATATTAATGATATATGTCAAATATCACAATTTGATATTTTATTAATGTGTATTTAATAAAATCAAGTATTAAATACAAATACACATTAATTCGAAAATGACCGTTAGATCCCGATTGCATGTATTTTTCGTTTAACCATTAAACGAGTTATAAATAATCAATATTATTCATAACAGTTTCCCTAGTGCTCTACGAGTATATTTCATTAGTGAGACTCTAGATTCAGACATATCCGTCATGAAATCAAATTTCGTGTCCATAATTCACCCACTCGTAAATTATGACGAACACGGATAAACTCATTGAATCATACAGGTCGAGGTCACTGCATACGTATTATCCCTCCGTCATAGGTATCCGGATTATTCCAAAGATATAGATACAAACGTCAAATCTCTATAGATATAATCACGTCGACGTTTCTATCACCAATCCCTTAATAACACTTAGAACTGATTTCTACAGTGTACCACGGGCCCATGGATTTAACAGATTGTTAATTCCATATTGAATATATATGCACTGTACACAGAGCTGACGGATCATTTCTTGATACACATAGGATATCCTGAACATCAGTCCACACCCAACGAACAGGCGGAGGTCTAATCTAAATAGGTCGATGACGTGACTGTCATCTAAGTGTGGAGGATAACTCATATATCCACAGTGGTATCTCAAGTCAAATAATCACTATGCTCACTCAACCCGAGAAGATTCTTATTGACGTTGGTTTACCATCCATTAAGAATCTTCTGTGAGTCGTTCAGTTTTAATCTGCTATAAACACATACACGTCTATACGAGTCTCCATGACTCATGGTTCACCGAGAAACCATCGGAATCTAAGATTCCAATATACGACATGTACCAATTTCAACGGGTTTAATTTAATGATCAAATAGTCTAAACCTTGACTGGGAACTGTCTAAGAATGACAACGTCATGATACAACTCAATGTCAGTTGCGACGCTTTTGCAACAGTATCATAACTAATCATTCCAAGGTATGTTACTTCTTTACCATATTAAAGAAGAAGTTATATAAAAGAAACTGTTCATTGTATTCATAATAAAATGTTACATTAGTATTTACAAGGAAATACATAATAAAATTAACGCTCAGAGTACCAACCCTAACAGATCACCCAAACGGAAGTCACCCTTACAAGTGTCCTGGGAGAAGTTTTAGAAGTTTAGGATATTTTATTTATATTTTTGTTTGTCATACTGAGCACGTCGTTTGTATTAAGTAAATGATTTGATCGTTTATGATGTTGTGGGCATATAGCCCATGAGTGTTGATAGATTATATGGGCACGGAGCCCTTAGGTGATGATTTTGATGTGTTGGTGTTGACCTGAGGTCCATTTTGATATGTGATGTTTATTTTAGGTACGCTGTGATGCTAGACTGAGCATGTAGTCCAGTTTTAGGATACATCATGCTGGATATTTGTAAATTTATAGGCTTACGGAGATAGGTCAATCCTGTCTCCTACCAATAGCATCCTGCCTCTGGCGGGGTGTTATAATATTATGTTTCTTTATTTTAATTTTATAATTTAATAATAATAAATTAAATTATTAATTTAATTTATTAAGTTAATATGTTTCTTACTTTAATAGGAGATTATGTTTTTAATTGTAACAGGTTTATTTTGTTAATAATTTATTATTTTAATTTTATAATTTAATAATTTAATAATAAAAAATAATTATAAAGATATTTTATTTTTATAATTTAATAATAAAAAATTAATTGTAGAGATTAGGTTAATTTTAGATAATTTAATAGTATTTTTTAATTTTAATAGAATAGTCTAATATGTTTTCTTGTTATAATAGAAATATTATAAAATGAAAATAAATATTTTTATTGTAATATGATTTTTATTTAATAAATTTAGTTTTATAACTTTAATATGAAACCACCACGTGACGGCGTGAGAAAACTTAAAAACATTTCACTTATATATATATATATATATGTGGTAAATATATCACTGTTTCTCACTCTTTTGACCTAATATTTTGTATAGTTTATTGGGTTTTAATGAATGTTTTTATGTGTTTTATGTTATTTTATACATAAATAAAGGTTTAGAAATCACTGGAATCAAATCACGGCCAAAACAGTGAAAAACGGACAAAAATGGGCAAAATAGTCATTTAGGCGTCGCGACGCGCAAGCTTTCTGCGTCGTGACCGCTAACATGCGCCAGGGACTGCTAAAATACACCAGACACGTGTCACAATCAGAGAAGTTTGCTATCATGTCCACTTGCTAACATGCGTCTGCCATATGTCAACATCACACCACATCAGCTAACGTGCACCGGACACGTGTCATTATCACATATTGCCGACAATCCACATCATTGCTGACGCCAGCGTCGTGACGTGCCAAATATTCTGCGTCACGATGTCGATATAATAATTCTGCCGACAGCCACGTGTTATCATCTCCACGAAGCCCGTGCCACGAGTCCAAAATCAACGGCGCGTCGCGACGCGTGGAGCCAAGACTTGCCTATAAATTCAGCCCAATTTCATTTCAAAAATCCATACATTCCTAGAGTTCATAATAGGAGACTAAGGATTGTATCTTCTTTTTTTTAAGTTTTTGTAATTTAAATGAAGCATTTTTATTTATTTACTTTCAGTACTTTTAATTATGCACTTTTATTTTCAGTAATAGTATTAGTTTATTTACTTTTTATTTCTATTATGTTCAGTAGTTAATTTACTATTGAGGAATGGTGAAGCTGTTTATTATTATAATTTATATCAATCTCCCTCAATTATAATATATAAATTATCTTAAAATCTGATTTAATTGGATATCGCCTTTATGGTCGGTTGGACTTAATTAAATTGATTTTAACCTGAATAAATTGGATACCGCCTTTATGGTCGGTTGGAATTAATTATAACTTGAATTAATTAGGATACCGCCTATATGGTCGATTAGCAATTATCACGCAAATTAATATATTATAATAAGGGAGATTTCTAAATTAGAAATAGTAAAGGTAGATTAATCTCACTTAATTTATAATATGGAAATTGTAATTTAATAATAAGGATTAAAAGCTGATTCTGCCTTAATGGTTGATTTTATTTATGTAACATAATGTGACACAGCTTATAAGGTCGATCTTTAGGTGACAGATGATTACCGCGTATATGGCTGGTTTATGGATAAATAATAACACCGCTTTTATGGCTGATTCAACTTAATTGTGCAACACCGATAATTTCCATATTAAAATAAAGTGAGATTTCTAAAGGTGGATCCCCTAACCCGTAACATTTTATTTTTATTCTAGGGAAATGATGAAACACAATATTCACATGCTTAATAATTGATTTAATTATATTATGGGTAATTCTTTAGTTTGTTTATTGAATCTTAAGCTTATTGTTTCTTGTTGCCTGATCACCAATAAGATTGATGTGGTAAACTTAAAATGAATTTGGAAAATGGATTTTAGGTTTCAACATTAGATTCAATGGCCCACGATCTCCCTTAAGGATAAATAACCCTTAATAGATTTCCTTCCATGATAGACATATACATGTCGGGTGGGGGTAGCCATAATTGGAACTTGAACTTAATGAATTCAGATAACTTGATTGACATAGGAATATGATTAATTGGGTTATTTTGGGTGTTTGCATCTGACCATCGGAAAAGGCTTTTGTATATCTTCGTGTTTCAGGTTAGCAAACTAATTTATTACACATGTATATGAGAATCAATTAATCATTAGAATAATATTGTATGGAATCATAATCCTAATGTTTGTGTCTTTTGTTTATTTTCCTTAGTATTTTCTTTTGTGATTTTATTTATTTATTTATTTAGCAAACCCACATTCAACCAACCAATCAAACAATCATTTTATTCTCCCTCTAATTAGATATTTGAAAATAAATAGAATCAACAATTAATAACAATAATAGAAATTAAATCCTCGTGGGATCGATATTTTTATACTACTTGAGCTATACGTGCGCTTGCGTTATACGTGTGTGATCACACCGATCAAGTTTTTGGTGCCGTTGTCGGGGACTTATTTTTCTTGCGTTAATATTTTTTAAAGCTATCTATTTTACTTGTATCTAATTTTCTTTATCAGTAATTTTTATTTATTTCTTTTATTTTTCAGGTGGTTGAAAATGGAACATTATTGGACGATTGAGAGATTACGAGCTTTACTAGAAGAAGATACACCCAAAATCAGGGAGCAACAGTCCGGTTTTCTGAGGCCTATTGTCCAGCCCAACAACTATCACCGGATGTCAGAACCAAGCAATACTACATTTGCTCAACAGAACGCAATAGGGAGATGTGAAATATGCGATGGTAACCACCCGAACGATCAATATATATATATCTTTCAGGGTGGCAGAATTATCAGAATCATTCAAGGTTCGAAGAACCTGCATATTTCACTAAACCACATTTTCCATCTTATCCACCATCCACCTACGATCTTCATCAAGAACCAGAACCATCAGAGGAAGATCAGATGATTGACATGCTCAAAAATTAGCTCGAAGAACGGTAAGCTCAATTTGATGCACAATTTCAGAGTCAAACGGAATCCATACAGAGAATGACAGATCAAATTAGACAATTAACAGAAAACCTGAATTACATATCTCAATGAGCAAACAACACTGATGGAGCCTTCAAGTACCAAGCATTTCACCATGACACCTTAACAGAGGAAGAGGCTTAGCAGTATCAAGAATCTGAGGTATCAGTTCAGGATCTCGAACTAGCAAAGTCTCAATTTGATTTTTATTATTCGGACTCTGGTGAGGAACAAAAAGCAGAGCTGTTTGTACCAACTACACTAGCAAATGATTATGAAACTCTGTATCCTCAAAATGAAGATCTTGGAGGATGCATTACACCGATGTTTGAAGAAGAGATACCTGAGCCAGCCACAGAGGATGAAGACCTAAAATCATATACATCTTTCCATCCTCAAGATGACACTTATGGAGCATGCATTTCACAGATGACAGATGAAGAGCTGAATGCGGAAATCCTAAAATTCATATGTGAAAATAAAGTGGAGCAAGAAGCAGAGCATATAGAGGAGCAAGTGGCTGACCTTATTGAAGATCCAGTGAATTCAGGAGAAACATCACTGTTTTGGGGAATACATATCGGAGACACCGCCCAAAAGCTTGAAAGAATGGCATTCTCATTCCAAGTCAAGCACCATACGAGACCTCCTGACTTTCTTTCTTTATTTTTCAGGAATCACTAGAACGACAAAGTTTAAGAAGGTGGTGCAGGCACCAAGACAAACAAGTATCTTTTGGCCACCTCACCGTTGGAAGAGACCCTTCAAAAGAAACGCACATGGGATTGTCCTATCTCGGACGTCGAAAACCACGCTGAAGCCTCATTGACAAATGGACTTCAATCATGTCTGGTTGAAGACGTAAAATTTAGCGCTAACAGGGAGGAAACCCATGTAAAATTTTTATTATTATTTTATTATTCGTATTTTATGTACACATGTTATAGAAATTTTTAATTTTGTGTGTTAGTTTTGCAGGGAAAAACAAAAATGAAGAATTTTAAGCAGAGCGAGCCAGTAAAATTTGGGTTATCATGAAATAAAGTTTAACAAAATCGCAAAAGTTAAAAATTCAATCCAGTAAAAATGACGGAGTAAGGAGTCAACTCTTATACGTGTCCCGGTGGATTTATTCGTCGAAAGACTCGATTTTATCGGAAAAAAAAATCTCGCGTCGTGACACGTGAAACCCAACGTGTCACGACATACTGACCTAAACACAGAACCCAAACTTTAGGGTGACGCATCGCGACACAGGAATAAACTGCGCGTCGCGACGCTACCGGGATATCAAACCTTAAACCAGTGGCCGCCGCTTATTTTTTTCATTTCTATTTCTTCATCTTATTTAGTGATCTTCGTATTTTCTTCATTTTTCTTCACCTGAAACTCGATTTCACCTTCAAATCTCTCAATCAAACACATTAAATCTCCAAATCTTCCATTTCCCCATCATTTTTCTCTCATTTTACCTCAGTTTCTCTCACTTTTTTTTTTCATTTTCTCTTTCAATCAAACACCAACTCTCACCAAATCTCTCACCCATCCTCCATAAGTACGTGAATCATTCGGATTTGGGGCTCGACATCACGATTTGGGTATTTTCTTCCTTGATCTTCATTGTTTTTAGTTTATTTTTGTTATTTCTGAAATATTAAAAAAAATCAGTACGTTATTTTAGTTGTTTGTGGCTGTGGATATTGTTAATTTCATAGAAATTGGGGGTAAAGTTGTGAAGATGGTGAATTTTGTTATTTAAGAAGTGTTAGTTTAGGTTGAATTTAGGTAAATCTTGACAAAATCAGGGGAGGTTCTGTCAAAATTTTAAAAATTAGAAATGACCCCTAAAAGAACAAGAACCTCAGCGGCAGCCGAACTGAGTTTCGATGCAACAAAGTTTGTATCAGCAGCTGCTAAGCGGCGATATGAAAAAAAGATGGGACAAAAAATTCTGATAATGGAGAGGGGTTTTGAGATTAACCTCGGACAGTTCCCTGAGATTGATAAAGTTATCGCCACCAAGCACTGGCATAAGCTTTGCCAGCAGCCTCACCCTGCCTGTGTACCAGTAGTGCGTGAGTTCTACGCCAATGCTTACGAGCATCAAGCGTATCAGATGTTTGTACAAGGTCAATATGTGACGTTTGTTAGTACCACTATCAATAGGTTTTATGGGTTACCCGATATGGAGGCTGATGAATATTCGGCAGCTAGGGATAATTTAGACATGACTCATCTCAGTGAGACACTTTGTATCCTCAATGCTGCATGGGAAATGAGTAGCAGCAGAGAATACTTAAAGATGAGTTATGGGTATCTAAAGCCTGATGTCAGGGTTTGGTCTCATTTCCTTACCCGAATACATATTATAATAAAGAGAGATTTTTAAAGGTGGATCCCCTAACCCCCAGTATTTTATTTTTATTCTAGGGAAGTGATGAAACACAATATTCACATGCTTAATAATTGATTTAATTATATTATGGGTAATTCTTTAGTTTGTTTATTGAATCTTAAGCTTATTGTTTCTTGTTGCCTGATCACCAATAAGATTGATGTGGTAAACTTAAAATGAATTTGGAAAATGGATTTTAGGTTTCAACATTAGATTCAATAGCCCACGATCTCCCTTAAGGATAGATAACCCTTAATAGATTTCCTTCCATGATAGACATATACATGTCGGGTGGGGGTAGCCATAATTGGAACTTGAACTTAATGAATTCAGATAACTTGATTGACATAGGAATATGATTAATTGGGTTATTTTGGGTGTTTGCATCTGACCATCGGAAAAGACTTTTGTATATCTTCGTGTTTCAGGTTAGCAAACTAATTTATTACACATGTATATGAGAATCAATTCATCATTAGAATAATATTGTGTGGAATCATAACCCTAGATATTTGTGTCTTTTGTTTATTTTCCTTAATATTTTCTTTTTTGTTTTTATTTATTTATTTATTTAGCAAATCCACATTCAACCAACCAATCAACCAATCATTCTATTCTCCATCTAATTAGATACCTGTAAATAAATAGAATCAACAGTTAATAACAATAGTAGAAATTAAGTTCTCGTGAGATCGATATATATATATATATGTGTGTGTGTGTATGTTATATTAAGAATACATTACAAATCAATCTATAGGTGTATTAGAAATCTACCCGAACTTCTTTTAGGGTCCGCTTGATATAACTTTTCAAATAGAGATTCTTCAAATAGAATTTTTATTAATAGAGTTTTTAGAATTAAAGCTTTTGATAAAAAAGTATTTAGGTGTTTGGTTGTGAGTGAGAGATTTTATTAAACATTATAAAATTACTTTATTGAACACATTTTTTTAAATTGTATTATGAAAGAGAAGAAATAATGTTGTTAAATTAAATAAGGGGATCATAGATAATTTAATTCTTTAAAAAACTTTCAAAATTCTACTCACAAAAGCCCAAATTTTGAGTTTTTGCTAGAATAAGTAAAATAAGTTTTTTTAATCCTCAAAAATTATACTTAAAATATAATCAAATATAACCAAAAGTTTTAAAAAGAAATTTTGGGATTAAAAAAGCTTTTCACCTTTCCTAGAAACACCTTTCCTAGAAACGATACCAAACTGGCATTTAATCTATCATAGTTGAAGCCAATTTCGCACAGTCAAACTCTCAAAGAAAGAGAAAACTTGTTCTCCTAAGACACGGGAAGACTTAAACTTTAGGTCTTAAGAATGAAACAATAGATGCCTATCGCTCAATTAAAAAAGTGATTTTTAAATAATTATTCACTTTAGAAACTAATAATGTGAGAAAAATCAACCATGAAAAAGAATTACATGATATAATTCTTTCCCATGTAGTCGGCTGAAATTAATTTCTTAAATTCATATATATATATATATATATCACGTTGATATCTTATAATATATATAAAATTCACATGAGTTAAAATACAATATATATATATATAGATAGATAGAGGTGATCACATTCACATGAGATGGGCTTCATATTCAATCCATATTCACAAAATTTCAATATTCATCAAACTTAACAAATCAATTAATTGTTTGTGGTGTGATTGAAATAATAATATTAATGTAGATCAGATAAGGGCAGCTTTACACTCCTTTTGTTGTCTTCAACTACTTGTGTATTAACTGGGGGCAGTTCACTATTTAGGTCATTTTATGGAATTAGAATGAGTTTGTGCCGAACCCTAATCAACAGTTAAGAGATAAATGAGATTCACATGAAGTTCACATTAAATAAATTGTGATAGTTGATTTAGTGTTCAACACAAATTCAGTTCAATATTAAATCATGATTTCATGGTTAAAATTTATAAATTTATAACTTAATTTCTTTAAACTTAATATATTTAATTTAATCCAATTATAAAAATAGTGTTAAATTGGTACATTAAAATGTTAATGATTTGCATCATTTTAATTTTCTGCATTTTTTTTTATAGTAATAAGAGGATGATAAATAAATTCACTTATTACTCATGTAAGCATGGACATCACAACATATTTTATCAATTGAGCGAACTAACAACCATAATGTTAATTTTCAACTATTTCATTGAATAAAATTATTGATTTTAAAATATAGTTTATTTAAGTTAAAGGAACTCTATATATGATTCATTAAAAAAAAATAGTGTTTCATTCATATTAAGTTAGTGTTAGATTATGGTAATCAATTTTTTATTTTGCCAATTTAACAATTTTTAGATTCAAGTAATAGAATATTAAAAAATTAATATTCATTATAAAAATAATTAGGCCAATTTTCTCATGGCCACCAATATGTACACTACTAAATTGCTAAGAATATTTGGTGTGAAAAATTGAATGGGGGCCAAGAATTTAATAATGTGGGTCGGTTTTCATAATAAATGCCTCTACCAACACCTACCTGTATCCATTTATTAGTTAATAAAAATGAAGCTAAACAACTGATTCATCATGTTCATCTTACATATTCATCTTTAAAACATTGCACTTCACTCATTTACAAGAAGCAACTTGTGTTTTTGTTGTTGTTATTTTGGCATTTGTCACACCAAAACTAATCCTTCATTTCTCATGCATGACAATTTTTTAACCTAATATTCATTTCAGTCAAAGCTCATACAACTCTCATTTTGATCATCACATCTTTTTCATTTTTTGGGGACACTTTGATTTCCATTTTAAGGCCCTGCCCATTTGAGAGATGAGGGACTCTGCAAGTAATGTAATGATGGAGATAGAGGCAAGCAAGCCAGCAGGAAATGGTATTGTGGTGGGAGGATTGAGTCCTTTGAGTGAAACAATATGGAAGGAGAAAACAAACACTGAGTTTTTTGGTGATGTTTCTGCAAGATTGACATGGAAGGATCTGACAGTTATGGTGACTTTAAGTAATGGTCAAACTCAGAATGTTCTAGAAGGGCTTACTGGTTATGCTGAGCCTGGTACCATCACTGCTCTTATGGGTCCTTCTGGTTCTGGCAAATCAACTCTTCTTGATGCTCTTTCTAGCAGGCTTGCTGCTAATGCTTTTCTTTCTGGTACCATTCTTCTTAATGGTCACAAAACCAAGCTCTCTTTTGGCACTGCTGTGAGTATATATATTTATATATTTTTAGTCTCCACTATTAGTTTTTCATATATTTTGTTTGTTAGTACAACTAATAAGATCTATTGAGTAACATATACCCTATATAAGGGTTCTTTTTAAATTTTTTTTCAAAAGGGTTACTTTCTTTCATTTTGGTTTTAGTTTATTTGATTTCTTTTATTCTATTTGCTTGTTCTTTATAAGGGGTTTGACAGGTTAGGGTTACGGATTGTGATTCTTCATTTTAATCATATTATTTTATGAATTTGGATTCTTTTTCTACTTTAATGACTTGATCTCATATTTTGGTTCAGTTTCTATGACTTTTTGTACTATATTTGCATGTTTATTGTGATTTTGAGTGTACTAGTAATGTTTTCTGGACGGTATAAGAGGTTTGAGTTTCGAATTCTGCTGCGTTAGGGCTAGCGAGTCTTCATTTTAGTCATATTTTGGTTTTAGTTTCTTGATTTCTTATGTATGTTCTGTTTGATTGTTTGACATAATTTACTCAAAAAAAATAAAAAATAAAAAATTTCAGGCCTATGTGACACAAGATGACAACTTGATAGGCACTCTAACAGTGAGGGAAACAATTTCATATTCAGCTAGATTGAGGCTACCAGACAAGATGCCAAGGTCAGAGAAACGATCTCTGGTTGAGAGAACAATCATTGAAATGGGTTTACAAGATTGTGCAGATACAGTGATTGGAAACTGGCACTTGAGAGGAATCAGTGGAGGTGAAAAGAGAAGAGTCAGCATAGCTCTCGAAATTTTGATGAGGCCTAGATTGCTTTTTCTTGATGAACCGACAAGTGGCCTTGACAGGTTCTGCTCTAATCGTCATCTGTAGTTTCTTGCATTTTATTTAGGCGTTTTCTCTGTTTTCATTTTTCAAATTACTATGGAGATAACATTACTAAACTCCCTTAAATACCTGAATTCTGATGCAGTGCTTCAGCTTTTTTCGTGACTCAGACTTTGCGCGCGTTATCTAGAGATGGGAGGACTGTCATAGCTTCAATCCACCAGCCTAGCAGTGAAGTTTTTGAGCTGTTTGATCAATTGTACTTGCTTTCAGGGGGGAAAACTGTGTATTTTGGTCATGCTTCAGAAGCATATGAGGCAAGTACCTTCAATCTTCATTTGATTGAATGCATTCTGTTGCATATAAAATGAAGTTTTAATGTTGTTTTTGGCGACTGCAGTTCTTTGCACAAGCTGGATTCCCCTGCCCTCCTCTGCGGAATCCATCTGATCATTTTCTCCGATGCATCAATTCTGACTTTGACAAAGTGAAGGCTACGCTTAAGGGTTCCATGAAACTAAGGGTATCATATATTTCTTCTACTTATTCTTGATTAAACTTTAGTATCTGTTTATGCAAAGTGATCTGTTGATGATGTTCTAAACCTCTAATTAGTCTTTTGAACTTTGTTCCCCTCAGTTTGAGTCAACTGATGATCCACTTGAGAAGATAACAACGACAGAAGCAATAAGAACTTTGATTGATTTCTACCGATCTTCTCAGCACTTGTATGCAGCCAATGAAAAAGTTCAAGAGATATCCAAAGTTGTAAGTATTTTACTCTCATGGCATCTGTTCTTTCATCCTGTTTCTTGTTCATTTGTTGTTACGATTTCATTGAATCTTTTCCCAACCGATTGCAGAGAGGAACTGTGCTGGATGCAGGAGGCAGTCAAGCTAGTTTCTTGATGCAGGCATTTACTTTAACCAAGCGTTCATTCGTCAACATGTCAAGAGACTTCGGATACTACTGGCTCAGGCTTGTAATTTATGTTGTTGTCACAGTCTGTATTGGAACCATCTATCTGAATGTGGGAACTGGTTACAATTCAATTCTGGTATTGCTATTTTCTCTCAAATATTGTTTTATCTGTTGTGAAAATTTTGAGCAATTTCAATGAACTTTATTGATTTTCTGGTTGACAGGCAAGAGGATCATGTGCATCTTTTGTGTTTGGTTTTGTGACATTCATGTCAATTGGTGGGTTTCCTTCTTTTGTAGAAGATATGAAGGTGAATTTTTTGAACATTTTAATCCAACTGTAGCCATAAGATTTAAAGGGGAGAAAGTAATTAACTTCAATTCTGCAATATGTTTCAGGTTTTTCAAAGAGAGAGGCTGAATGGACACTATGGTGTTACTGCATTTGTCATCAGCAACACTCTCTCAGCAATGCCATTCCTGATTATGATCACTTTCATTTCTGGAACAATTTGCTACTTCATGGTCAGGCTTCACCCGGGTTTCGAACATTACATGTTCTTTGTTCTGTGCCTCTATGCCAGTGTCACTGTTGTTGAGAGCTTGATGATGGCCATAGCCAGCATTGTCCCCAACTTTCTGATGGGTATCATCACAGGAGCTGGAATCCAGGTTTCCAATCTCTTATTGTTTGTCAACAATCTCTTTTGCTGATAGTCTCAATTGGATAAGCTAACTACGAAGTTTCTTCTCATTTCAGGGAATATTTATGCTTGTTTCTGGCTACTTTAGACTCCCAAATGACATCCCAAAGCCAGTCTGGCGCTATCCAATGTCCTATCTCAGCTTCCATTTCTGGGCTCTGCAGGTAAAAAAGCAACAATGATCATTTGTAATTAACAAAAATGTGATGCCACAGTGTTTCTTTCAACAGTGACTCAAAATTTGCATATTGAATTTTTCCAGGGTCAATACCAAAATGATCTGAAAGGCTTGTGGTTCAACAACCAGTCGCCTGATCTTCCCAAGATACCGGGTGAATACATCCTGGAAAATGTTTTCCAGATTGATGTCCATCGGTCAAAATGGATCGATCTCAGTATCATCTTTGGCATGATTTTAGCCTACCGCATCATCTTCTTTATAATGATCAAGATAAATGAAGATGTAACCCCTTGGATCCGAAGTTACTTAGCAAGAAGAAGAATGCAACAGAAAAATGGAACTCAAAATACAACAGTTGCTCCAGATGGTCTAACTCAATCCCCTTCTTTGAGGAATTATGTCGCAAATCGTGCAACCGGAGCTGGGAAAAGGTAGATAGATGAATGATATATGTAAGAATGATTTCACAGGTTTAATAGTTTGTCATTTGAAATTTCAATGTAACAAGTGATAGTAGCTACATATCGAACAATCCTTCCAAATATATTTCTACTTCATACTCTGAATATTCTGTGGCTACCTCCTACCTGTGCTTTCAGCTTATCGAGAATGTCATGAAAAAATGTTGAATTGCTTACTTCTTAATGCATTTCAATGTTATATATATATATATATATATATATATATATATATATATATATATATATATATATTTATATACTAGTTTTGCCCGTGCCTACGTCACGGTGTTACAGTATTTGGCCCGTGCCACGGACGGTGTTGTTACAATATTAAATGATTTTATTTTTTATTAAATGATGCCTGATGTGCCTACGGCACGGTATTACAGTATTTGGCCCGTGCCTACGGAACGGTGTTACAGTATTTGCCCGTGCCTACGGCACGGTGTTACAGTATTTGCCCGTGCCTACGGCACGGTGTTCATAATTAAATGATTTTATTTTTTAATTAAATGATTTTATTTTAACTCTCTATTTTTTAATTTGAAAATTTGAAAATTTTTTACCATTTTCATCAATCAATTCACTCTCTTTCCTCTAATTACCAATGAAATGATCTAGGCCGTCAATTAAGCCACATAAAGAGAGCCGTTGAATATTTTTTTTTTTTTTTTTTGGAAACGATGGAAAAACCCCGCCACCAACCACCCATTCTGGGCCGCGGCGCAGGTTAAAACCACCGGCTGTCCCATGCTCTTACAAGAAGTGCACCCCCTGGATTCGAACCCAGAACCTCAATGTGAGATCCTGGACCCTACACCACCAAGTCACACCCCTTGGGGACGAGCCGTTGAATACACTCTATTTCCTCCAACACCATTCTCATTATTATATATATATAAGCATGGGATTGAATACACATATTTTAAAAAAAAGATGCACATATTTTTTCTTTTATTCCAACTATTTCTCTGCATCATATTGACAACAAAGAGCTCGCTTTGATTGTTTTGATTAAATATAAATAAAAATAACTTCTTTCATATATAGCTAATAGATAGATAGATAGATATAAACATATATTATAAATATATATTCCTTGTGTTAAAATAAATATGTACATTTTTTTTTCTTTTATTCGAATTCTTTCTCTGCATCATAGTATTCATAACAAAGAGCGCTAGCTAAAGCTAGATCTCTATACTCCCTCTTAGCAATTGATCCAGTTACAATAGATTGCTTCTTAAATGACCATGAGATCAATTTATTTCTAAGATAAATGCATTAAGCTGCAACTAATTCTCTATCACATGCCCAATCAACATTAGTTGATATGATTCAGAATTGGCTTGATTACGTTGGTGTATTTAGGCCATTTTAATGGATTTGGAAGATTTCTTGGGTTTTAGAGCTTGTGCCATACATGAGACTTTATATGAATGGTTTATTATGAATTGGTCTTGGATGTGCATGAGTTGCATTGATTGATTTTGGTCATAATTTTCGAATGGTGCATTAGCAGTGGTTGAATTTACGCAGGATTCGTATTTTATCCGTAACTTCCTCATCTGATATCTGATTTTGGTGATTCAAGTTGCGATGAAAATAAGACTCCAAGATCTACAACTTTATAGTTCATGTAAAAGTCAAATTTGTAATCCTTTTTAGTCAAAATGCAGACGCAATTTATCCATACAACCTTTATATTTTATATTTTTTAAGATTAAATTATGCTTTAAGTGTTTGGCTAAACTTTCATTAAATTAGAAAGCCATGCATGAAAATTTGAAGACTTTTATGTGTTATTGATTTTATTTTATTAGGATTTTATTATGTTTGTGTAGAATTGGGGTTGACCACTTATTTAAAGGGGCATTATTCATTGTAATTGATAATTAATTTACTTTTAACAAAATAAAATGCCTTGCGTGATGCATGTATGTGGCTGTGATGGTGTTATCTTGAGGGAGTGGATTCTTCCTTGGTTTTACGGCATAAAAGCTTATCAACGTGTGGCAAGCATTGTGGAGCTGTATTGCGTTCAAGATTTTCTAAAGAAATAATGAAAGGTTCCTTAAGAGTTGGACTTGATCTTGGAAAAAATTTATTCTTACAAAATCAAGATTCGCGGTTCTTGGGACTTAGAACACGTCAATGGGTCTTCTTGGAATTAAAAATAATAAGGTTTTTATTATTTGGTATCAGGAGGTCAGGGTTTCGAGATCAATATTTTTCTATCCTTTATCTTTGTGTCTTATTTATTTATTTATTTCAATTATGGTTTGTGTCATTGAGTCAGCTCCGGTTCTTGTCATTGAGTCGATTCCGATTCTTGTCTAGATTCTTACATACTTTCTTTTGTTTTATGTCTATTATTTACAGTTCGATTTCTTGTGTTATTTTCATGTGCTTTCGTGTGTTTTAATTTAATCTTGAGTTCTAATATGCTATTAGTGCATGATAATAGCATATCGAATTCAGTTCTTGACGTTTTGAGTTAATTAAAGTCGGTTTTCATGCAAAAGTCTGGTTAGATTCGAATCTGTTTCAGTCAGAATTTTTCAATCGCACACTAATTTTAAAATGATTATAACTTTTGATATATAAAGAGTTACGAGACACATAATATATCGATTTTCATATTCTCGACGAGATCTAGTCAATAGTGTATAGTCGAAGGCCGTTTGTTCTCATATCGGTTCTCGAATTCTAGCCCATAAATTAGTTATGGGATTGATTATTATTATTTTTTTTATTTTCTGGTTTTTAATCAGTTCTAAATCAGTTTGTTTGTTTAATTTGTATATATTTAGGGTTTGGAGAGTCATCATAAAAAAATTGAATTCATTTTTTTGTAAGAGAAATAAGAAAATTTTGCTCAATTATCTTGTGTTAAGTTATGTCGGGATTGCCTTAGTGTTCCTTAATGGAAAATGAAATTTTTGGTTAAATTTGTCACTAAGTTTACTAATTTGATTTTTTGTGTTTTGTTTTGAGTCTGATTTGGTCTTTTATTTTTTTAGAGTCTTATTTTTTTGTGTCTTGTCTTTGTCTTTGTCATTTTTTAGTATTTTCTTCCTTATTGAGTTTTTTTTTGTCAAGTATGTTGGTTGATATTTTGGGGCAACCAAGAGATAATATATTTCATACCGGAGTATTTGTGAAAGATGGGGTGTGTAGTGTGATTAATTATAGGGAACATTGGGATAATTTAGTTAGTACCGGTGCTCACCTTGTAAATCCAGCGGGAACATTAAATGTAGTAGACACATTATACTCACCTTGTAAATCCAGCTTGTACGCATTGTTATTAATATATTCCAAAACTTAATAAGGACCATCTCCTCTTAGTTGTAGATTGGATTTATGATGTTCATGAAATCTCTCCTTGCGCATATGTACCCAAACCCAATCATCAGGTTGAAATACCACACGTGTTCTTCCCTTATTGGCATGAGAAGCATATTGCTTATTCTTCCTCTGTATGTGCTCTCTTGCTTTCTCTTTTATGTGTTTCACCAAATCAGTTTTCCTTTTTCCATCTAACTCTACATGCTTATCAACAGGTAATAATAACAAATCTAATGGAGTTAGTGGCTAAAAACCATAAATAATTTCAAATAGAGAATAAGATGTAGAAGAATGAATGCTATAGTAATATGCAAATTAAATAAAACGCAAACAATCCCCCCAAATTTTTAAGTTCTTAGTGATAATAGTACGTAATAACTTATTCAAAGTCCTATTAACCACCTCGGTCTGTCCATCAGTTTGGGGGTGACAAGTAGTAGAGTACAAAAGTTTAATTCCTAACTTACCCTATAAAACTTTCCAAAAGTGACTAAGGAATTTAACATCATGATCTAGAACTATACTCCATGGAATTCTATAGAGTCGTACTACTTTTCTAAAGAACAAGTCAGTAATGTGGTTGGCATCATCAGTCTTATGACATGTAATAAAATGTGTCATCTTACTGAATCTATCAACCACTATAAAGATGAAATCTCTACCCCTCTTAGTCCTACATAAACCCATATAAAGTCCATTGATACATCTACTTATGGCTCACTAGGTACAGACAATGGTGTGTACAAACCATGAGAAATAACCTTAGATTTAACCTTTTTTATAAATTAAGCATCTATCACACAAAACACTCAATATCTCTCTGTATTTTAGGCCAATAGAAATGTTCACTCAATACATCTAAGGTCTTGGCAATGCCAACGTGCCCCATTAAACCTCTCACATGTGCTTCCCTAACTAATAACTCATGCATACTACAAACAGGAATGCATAATCTATTTTCTCTAAACATAAACCCATCATGTTGGTATAATTTACTAAATGTGGACTTTTCACATGTAGCTTAGATAGCACTGAAGTCAGTATCAGTTGTATAAGTCCTTTAATAAATTCAAACCCAAGCATTATCACACTCAATGAAGTAAGCAAAGCACAATGTCGCGATATTGCATCAATGATAATATTTTCCTTACCTTGTTTGTAGCAGATTACATATGGAAAGGTTTCCAAAAACTCTAACCATCGTGCATGCCATTTGTCTAGCTTGTCTTGGCCATTAAAATGTTTCAATTACTAATGATCTATATGGATCACAAACTCTTGAGGCCATTAATAATGCTGCTAAATCTCAAGGGCTCTCACTAGCGTATACAAATCTTTGTCGTATGTATGGTACCTCAAAACTGCTCCATTTAGCTTTTCACCAAAGCAAGTTATTGACCATTTTTCTTGCATAAGAATCACTCCAATTCCTAACCCGGATGCGTCACACTCAATCTCCAATGTCTTTTCAAAGTTGGGTAAAGTCAAAACTGGTGCACTACACAACTTCATTTTAAGTTCGATGCCATCTGCACTTACAATAAAATCAAGAAAAACCATTTTATCCATACAAAATGTGCACTCATCAAAGTAGCATAGAGTTTTTCTTGCCTTAACAAATCAAGAACAAGTTTCAAATGCGTAACATACTCATCTAATATTTTACTGTAAACTAAGATGTCATTAAAATAAACTATAACAAACCTACCTATAAATGCATGCATGACATAGTTCATCAATCTTATAAACGTGCTAGTGCGTTTGTAAGACCAAATGACATAAATAACCATTCATACAAGCCATAATTGGTCTTAAATTTAGTGTTCCACCTATCTATCTCTCTCATGAGAATCTGATGGTATCCACTTTTTAAATCAATCTTACTAAAAACTTTAGAACCATATAATTCATCCAACATGTCATATATTCTAGGAATAAGGTAAGGATACTTTAATGTTATATTATTGACCACTCGAAAATTAACGCACATACGCCACGTCTCATCTTTCGTAGGAACTAAACAACTAGTACCTTATAGTGACTTATACTTTCTCCGACATACCATTTCCCCATCAACTCCCGCATTTGCCTCTGAAGTTTATTCGTTTCCTCAAGATTGTTTCTGTAGACTGGTCTATTGGAAATGACTGTGCTTGCTATGAAATCTATCTAGTGATCAATACCTCTAATAGGTAGAAGTCCACTAGGAATTTCCTTTGTCAGCACATCATTGAATTCTTACAAAAGAGATGAAATGGACACACGAAACAAAAAGGTCAGTGTTAGTAATACAAATATGGAGATCCTTGTAGACTAGCAAAAGCATGATCTTGCTAGCCTTGAAAGCTCTTATCGCTTCACCCTCACCCATGTAAAATCTCATTTTTTTCACTCGCCCTTTTGTTTCCCCTTAAGTTCACTGACACTCCCATTGGGAACACTCATAGCTTTAACCTTAATTTCTTTACCATGTTCGGTGACACTCCCGTCACGTGTTTTCTCCAAAGTTGTGTTTGCACTCTCTTTCTCTCTATCTCTCTCAAGTTGAAACATGACTTGATCATCATGGACTTGCCTCTGTGTAAGTGGGTATAAGGTAATTGGTTTTCCCGTACGGTTCCGGTTGGAACCGGAAGTAAAAAAAAAAAAAAAAAATTATTTCTTGGAACCGTAAGGTTCCACAAGTAAATCTCAATTTTTTTAATTAATAATAATGACTTAATGAGGTTTAAAATTGCAATACTAAAACATGAATGTCCAATCCTTTTATAACCAACTCTTGGTATTGACTTCTTTATATAAGCGATGTGGGACACAATAGCCAAGTAACAAATATCCCACATTGCTTATATAAAGAAAGCACTAGCCAAGAGTTGGCTATAAAAAGGATTATATGTTAAAAGAATTTTATAAAAAAAGGATTCTATAAAAATGATGTGATAGTATGAAAAAACATTACGATTATAGAATTTTTTTTATTTTTTAAAATTTATTATTAAAAAAAAAACCGGAAGGGGAACCTTAAACCGAACCGGAACCGACCGGTTCGGTTCCGGTTCGGTTTACGGTTCCGGTTCCACTTAAGTGTGGAACCGGAACCGAACCGGAATTAACCGATTCGGTTCCGGTTCCACACTTGTGGAACCGTGAACCGGAACCGAACCGGCGGCCAGGTCTATCGTGAATACCCTTATTATCAAATCGACATGGAATTCATAAAAGAATGTGTCTGCATGCATGGGTATAACATCACACAAAACATCATCAGTATAAGGCCCAATGGTGAAGCTGAATAATACCTGCCTAGTCACCCGTACTTCTCCACAGTCATTCAACCACTGCAACTTGTAAGGCTTTGGATGATTCAAACAATCTAATCTCAACCTCTCAATTAGTACAACTGCCTCCGTCAATGATTATACTACACCATTTTCCATTCACATAACATCTAGTGTGGAATATGTTCTCCCTCAGCTGATCACCTTCATCCTCACCAATTTGTGCACTCAAACCACGCTTGACAACTAAGAACAAGTTATCTAGCATGTATGCAACTCCCTCTCTGTCACTAGTATCCTCTATCTCTAGCTCATCAGCCCTTAACCTCACTATCAGTAAAATATACCTCACCACTCTTCTTATCAATCACTAAGGTGCGCTTATTAGGGCACTGTAAAGACGTTCTTAGTCTTGGATGATGTACTCCCAGGTTTCAGTCTAGTTTTAAATGGTTATGCAGCCCCCTTACCATTGGCACTAGGTTCGGCCTTTGGCTTGTTAACACATTCATCTTGTCAATCATTAGGAACCTATTCCCCCTTCCATGCGAGAGTAGTCTGAGTACCAAATCTGGATGTAGACTTTTTCTTGAGTAGCCTCTCTACCTTGATAGCCGTATGAAGCATATCCTCCAGATCAACATAATGATGTAACTCTACCATGTTGGAAATCTCTTTGTTCAAGTACCCTAGAAACAGTGCTATAGTAGCCTCTACATTCTCCACTACATTCGTCATGATCATGGAAACCTCCATCTCATTATAGTAATCAACTACACTCTTGGCCCCTAATATAAATATTGTAGTTTCTGATATAACTCTCGGTATTAGTGGCTGAGTATGAACCGTTTTCTCATGAGACCTTGAAGTTCTTCCTATGTCTGAACTAGCCTCTCATGATTCCTCATTCTGTTGGTGATAATCTGATCCCTCCAAATCATCGTATAATCAGTGAATTCCATGGTTGCTAGATTGATCTTCTTCTCTTCAGAGTAATTATAATAGTTGAAAATCAACTCGATTTTCTTCTCTTATTCCATATACGCTTCTAGATCATTTTTGCCTCAAAAGTTTGGTATCCTGATTTTGATGCTCCTCAAATCACTATCAATATCACCGTGTCTACCATAACCCCTCATGTTATGATCCTCATGTCTACCATCAAATCCTCCCAGTCTATCAAACCGCCTATCTCTCATATCATACCTCCGCTTTTGCCAATGATTCCTTGGAATATACCTATCTTCCTCCTCAATGTAGTCTTCCAAATCATCCAAAACCATCAGGATCATTCTCGGCCTTTTCTTCCACTAGTGGTACTCGAGGTGGTGGAACTTGCCAAGGTGACACAATTTATGGTGACGATACTCTTAGAACACTGTCTGTTTGTAAACTGTCTACACTCTTGGAAAACCTCTCCAATGTTGTATCCATATTCTCTATCATATCTGTAAACTTCGCCTCAAGCTTCTCAGCCACCATCGAACTAAGATCGACCATCTCAAAGCTTCAACAAATAGATTAGAAAGTATCAAATATGTTAAATAATGATATAATCTCACAATCTCACATGCTCACGTGTTTGCACTTTAATATGTATCACTCTACTCCACTCGTTTTTGCACTCAATATAATATAAATATGACTTATCAAATAAGTTCACAAGAATGTGTAATCTTCAAGCTTTGCATAAACAACAAGAAACCAATATAATGCAAACAGAGTAATGCGAGTAAGAATTAGTAAATATGTAGACTCAATTCAAAGAAACCTAAAGCTAGATTTTTCAGAATAAGACAATCATAAATTAGCACAATGAGCAAATAAACATGCAAATAATTTTGGACGTTTGCAATTTCGGACAAAAATTTGGTGCCTTGATAGAAATTCTGATGAATTACCATCCCCGGACACCCAATAATAATATAGAACCAACCGAATTTAACTACAAATTTGAATTTTTTTTGCTCTTCAGGTCATTGAAAAAAGTTCTAAATATTGACCGATTTAGAGTCCAGTATGGGACCGATATGGTTTTTTTCCTGATTCCAGTAATTATGTATAAATTACATGTTCACCAATATATAGACCTATATATAGGCCGATATGAATTAGTCCGGTTCTATTAACTATTTATTTCTCAAGTTTACTAATATATAGGCCGGTATGGATGCTGGTATGGTTGTTCCTAGTTCTAGTAGCCATTTCAAGGGTGTTTTATAACCGATATGTGTGTATAAGGCCGGTATACTGGTTACTGACGATTCAAAATAAAGAAAAATATTTTACAAACATAAAAGCCAACAAAAACCAAGAATCAAGATGAACAAGTATCTTGATGATCAAATACACACAATAAGGACTTATGAAAAATAAAAATAAAGGATAGAAAATCATACCTTGGAACCATAATCTGTGGTACCAAATAATGAGGAACTCAGTTGGAAGATTAAGCTAATCAAACCCCAAACAACGAAACTAAACCCTAAGAATTTTGATTTTGATTTTGATGAAACAAAACTCTTACAAGGCCACAAAGAAGGCCCACAAAGAACTTTGTTTGAGAACCCTTAAGATGATACATTGTTGTGTTCTGCTAGTAAAAAAACGACACTAAGGTTGTCACGCCTTAGATAAGTCGAAGTTAGAACAAAAGGAAATTCATTCCTTAAGTTTGAAATTCGGCCATATATATTCTTTTTAAGAAGAAATTTCGAAAATGTCAATTGTTATTGAAGAAGATAAGTTCACACATTATATATTACAAGATAAATTTACTAAAATTCCATTGAAAGGTAAAAAGATCAAAATATTCTAAAACTATCCAATGGCTACTAAAAGGTCAGGCTCTTAATACTCATTTATTCAAGTGGCAAAATGAACCAAAACAAAAAGTCAAGAAAATGGACATTTAATATAAAAATACATAGTAGGTCATTTTGACTAATTAATTTAGTTCTAATCCAATTTGACTCAAAATATCTAGCTAACTAAGTTACAAATAGCTTAACTAGAGTCAACATGTCAAGCATAAAGTCAAAAAAATAAGCCATTTGGCCAAATTACATATAAAGTATAAAATGGCCAAATTCTTTAAAAAATGTAATATCTTCAAAATTGGCTATTATGCATTTTCTAATGTAACTTGGGCTATGTGGAATAACTTTGGACCCACTCATTGAAGCTCTCATGTGACGCCAATATGTCATGGAGTTGTTTGTTACATTCTACCATGGTATTCTGAGCTAACCTCGTCACTGTGTCCCTGGTCTTCTTAGCTATCTGGCATGTGATTGGCTTTGTTGGCACTTGCAATGGCTCTACCATATTGCTGACCATGACATCTAATGTTCCTTGAGTGGCTGGATTTGTGTCAAGTAAAGAGTGAGTGTGATAAGCGGAAAATATATCAATATTTACCACCCATTTTACTTAATGTTTTGTATAGTTTCTTGGGTATTGTGAATATTTTTATATGTTTTGTGTTATTTTACAGATAAATAAAGTTTTGGAACTCACTGGAATTGAATCGGGGCTAAAACGGCGAAATTCGGATCAAAAAAGGCAAAATGAGAAATTTTCTGTTCACGCGTCGCGACGCGCAACATCCTATGTGTCGTGATGCGCAACCAATAATCTAGCTGCCGACACGCGTCATCCCATGCGTCATCATGATATCAGTATTTCACCCCGCGTCATGATGCCAACACTCAACGCGTCGCGACGCCGAAGCAATTATTGGGCTGCTGAAACTTGTACAGTACTGTAGCACGCGTCGCGATGCGAATGAGTTGTGCATCGCGACGCATGGCGTTTTTGAAGCCTACAAATAGAGGCATGATTCATAAGGAAAATTCATACTTTCTTCTGGGGATTTTCTTAGGAATACTAAAAAGAGAGTATCTTGCTTATTTATTTACAGTTTTCTTGTATTTAATTTTTATTTTAGCAATAAAATTGTGTGTGTTTTACTTAAAGCATGAGTAGGTAACTTCTTTCTGCTGGGGTGAAAAGATGAAGCTTTTATTATGATAGTTTATAATAATCTCCTATATTTATAATATATAAATTATCTTAAAACCTGACTTAATGGGATACCGCCTTTATGGTCGATTGGACTTAATTAAATTAATTTTGAC
Source organism: Zanthoxylum bungeanum (assembly GCA_019454045.1). Classification (NCBI taxonomy): domain Eukaryota; kingdom Viridiplantae; phylum Streptophyta; class Magnoliopsida; order Sapindales; family Rutaceae; genus Zanthoxylum; species Zanthoxylum bungeanum. Next base: position 769,773 of record SKCR01031917.1, read on the forward strand.
CAGACTTAATTGGATAACGATTTTATGGTCGGTTGGAATTAATTAAAATCTAACTTAATCAGGATACCACTTTTATGGTCGGTTGGTAATACAATGTAAATTTATATATTATAATAAGAGAGATTTTTAAATTAGAAGTAATAAAAGTGGATCATCCAACCCCAACATTTTATTTTATTATTTTATTTTATATTTTTAATTTTCAAATTTGTTTTATAATGTTTTATTTATTTATGTCTTTAGTAATCCTAGGTATGTGTTGTAAATAAATACCTTATCTAGGGTTGTGATGAATTCCAATACCATAAGCTTATAAGTTGGTTATTTTGTGTCTTGTGTAACGTATATGTTTATTTATTGAGTCTTAGTCTTAATGCCTATTACTAACTGACCACTAATAAGATTGATCCGATAAACTTAAAATGAACTTGACAAATGGATTTTAGGTTTCAGTCATAGACTCAATTGCTCACGATCTCACGTTAGGGTAAATTTCCCTTAGGGTAGATTTTCTTCCAAAATAGACATATACCTGTTGGGCGTGAGTAGCCATAATTGGAACTTAATCTTAAAGAATTCAGAGTTTCTTGGTTAACAGACATATGATTAATTGGGTTACTTTAGGTGTTTGCATCTGACCATCGACAGAGGATTTTGCATATTTTGGTGCTCCAAGTTAATAAACCGATATATTAAAAAAACATGAGATAATCATTTCATCTTTAGAAGAATATTGGAAGGATTCACAACTCTGGATAGTTTCATAATATTGATTACTTTTTAGAATTCACTTTCGCGTTGTTTTAAATTACTCGTCTTTAGTTAAAATCACCAACCAAACAACAATCAATTTTTAGATACTTGTAGAAATTTAACTTTAATAAATTAATAGCATAAGTATTAAGTTCTCGTGGGATCGATACATTTTATACTACTTGAGCGATAAGTGCGCTTGGGTTACGTGTGTGTTACCACAGGTAAAGTTTTTGACATCGTTGCCGGGGACTTATTTATCTTTTACTAATAATTTTGGGGTTAGATACTTTATTTGTGTCTCATTTATTTTTACTTATTATTTTTATTTTCTTGTGTTTCAAGTTCTCAGACATTATATGAGAAGAAACAGAAGCTTTGAAATTCGTCCGTTTGACCCAGAAATTGAAAGAACTATCTGACAGTTGAGAAGGGAAATGCAAGAAGCACTGATCAACATGAACAATCAATAACCTGGACTTTTGGAAGTTGCACCACCAATTCCCATTCGAGACAGAATAATTCCGGTGGTTAACGGCTTCATATCATGCATTGTATTTCCACCCTTACCAGCAAATACGTGTGACATCAAAATATGCATTCAAATGATACAACAATCAGCCCAATTTGAGGGAAGCACAACTGAAGATCCTAATGCCCACATCAGCAACTTCCTGGAAGTTTGTGGCATATTCAATTACAAACGAACAGCAGAATAAGCAATGCGTCTATGTGTGTTCTCATATTCTTTGAAAGACAGAGCTAGGGCTTGGCTCCATTCACTACCAGCAAGTTCCATCACAACTTGGAACACTCTTGCCACCAAATTCCTTGCAAAATACTTTCCCCCAGCCAGAACAGAAAAGCTGAGGAATGACATCACATCTTTTGTGCAAAATGACTCAGAATCCTTCTGTAAAGCATGGGAAAGATACAAGGAATTGCTCTGAAAATGTCCTCACCATGAAATTGCAAAGTGGCTACAAGTCCAAACCTTCTACAATGGACTTTCTGGACTAATGAGAACTACAATAGATGCTGCTGTTGAAGGAGCATTAATGGCAAAAGGAGAAGATCAGGTATGGGACTTAATTGAAGAAATGGCCAACAAAAATTCCTTGTGGCCAACAGATAAAAGCATGATCCATCGAATAGCAGGAATCCATGAAGTACGAACCAACACAACAATGAATGCCAAGCTGGATCAGATTTGCAAAAGTCTGGAAATTCTTATCATGCAGGTTAATGTTGGATCCACAAGTTCACCATATGGAGGGGCACCAGAGGCAGAATCTTACAACCAACATGATGAGACTGTGAACTATGTCAGCAACTTCAACAGACAGTGGAACAGTCCATATTCCAATACCTACAATCCAGGTTGGAAGAATCATCCATATTTTGCATGGAGAAACACTTCAGGGAAAATGAACAATCCACCACCAGGATTCCAACAACAGAATAAAAGCTAGGAGTATGAAAAGAAGCCAGGAATAGAGATTTGCTTGCAGATATGTTCAAAAGCAAGAAGCCAAAAATGATGCTATGTTTCAAAGCCAATCAGCTTCTATAAAGGCACTAGAAAATCAATTGGGACAACTGGCCAATGCTCAGAGTTACAGGCCGCAAGGTACCCTTCTTAACAACACAGAACCAAATCTAAGGAACAGTGATAAGGAGCAATGTCAAGCCATCACTTTGAAAAGCGGCACTAAAATCAACAAAGATGATGGAGTCAAGACATCTACTGAGGAAGTTCCAAAAGAAAGCAGCGAAGCAGATCCACAAATGGAGGAAAAATAGGCAAAAGAAAATGATCGAGAAAGATTTACTCCACCTCCACTTTTTCCACAGTGTCTCCAGAAACATAAACTAGACAAGCAGTTTGCTCGATTCCTGTAGATCTTCAAAAAGCTGCATATCAATAATCCATTTGCAGAAGCTTTGGAATAAATGCCCAGCTATGTCAAATTCATGAAAATATTCTGTCACGAAAGTGAAGATTGGGAGATTATGATACTGTAGCATTGACAGAAGATTGTATCGCCATCATTCGGAGGAAGCTTCCCCCAAAGTTGAAAGATCCTAACATTTTCACCATCCCTTGCACCATAGGAGAATATTACTTCGAAAGGCTTTGTGTGATTTAGGTGCTAGTATTAACTTGATGCCCTTGTCTATTTGCAGGAAACTGCAGCTTGGAGAAGCCAAGCCCACCTCCGTCACTCTGCAAAGCTGGTCAAAGTCGACGAATTCATTTTTCCAACAGATTTCATTGTCATTGACATGGATGAAGACAAAGACGTACCCATCATTCTCGGGAGACCATTTTTAGCTATAGGTCGAACCATTATTGATGTATAAAAAGGTGAACTAACCATGAGGGTACAGGACCAAGAAGTAACATTCAATGTTTTCAAAGCCATGAAATTCCCAGATAACGAAAAGGATGACAGAGAATACAACTTTCCAGAACACAGATGCAATACAAACTTGATGTAATGAGGGTCGAAACATGAATGTTTCAAACTTGATGTAATAGATAGTATCATCCGGAACACAGATGCAATACAACTTTCCACTGACAAACTTGAAGTATGCTTCACCAACATGACTGACAGAGAACTAAATGATGAGATTCTGGAATGTATCAACTATCTTGATGGAGCATCTCGCTTCAGATCGACACCACATGTGGAAAGCTTGGAACTACCGAAAAATAAGCGAATCAAGCCCTCGATTGAAGAACCACCTCAGCCAGAACTAAAGCCACTTCTAAGCCATCTCAAGTATGCATACCTCGAAAAATCTTCTGATTTACCTGTGATTATTTCTTCATCTCTAACGTGGGTGCAGGAAGATAAGTTGTTGATAGTGTTACGCAAGCACAAGAGAGTTATTAGCTAGACTATGGGAGACATTCGAGGTATTAGTCCATCATTTTACATGCATAAAATCCTGATGAACGATGAGTACAAAGCCACAGTGAAGCATCAACGGAGACTGAATCCAATCATGAAGGAAGTTGTAAAGAAAGCAATCATCAAATGGTTGGATACCGACATCATTTACCCCATCTCTGACAGCACTTGGGTGAGTCATATGCAATGCGTACCCAATAAAGGAGGAATGACTGTAGTCACCAATGAAAAGAACGAGCTGATTCCAACAAGAATAATGACTGGATAGAGAGTATGCATGGACTACCGGAAGCTAAAAAAAGCAACACAGGATGATCATTTCCCATTACCATTCATTGACCAGATGCTAGACAAATTGGCGGGACATGAATTCTACTATTTTCTGGATGGATACTCAGGATACAATCAGATTGCCATCGCCCCAAAAGATCAGGAGAAAACCATTTTTACATGTCCGTATGGTACTTTTGCATTCCGCAAGATGCCATTTGGACTATGTAATGCTCCTGCCACATTTCAACGATGCATGATGGCTATCTTTTCAGACATGATAAAACAAAGCATCGAAGTCTTCATGGATGACTTCTCAGTATTTGGAGACTCGTTCGACCACTATTTGCAAAATCTAGAAAAAAAAATATTACAAAGATATGAAGATACCAACCTGGTACTCAATTGAGAGAAATGCCATTTCATGATGCAAGAATGCATTGTCCTGGGACATCGGATCTCACAAAAGGGAATTGAGGTAGACAAAGTAAAGATCAAGACCATAGAGAAACTACCTCCACCATCATTCGTCAAAGGGATTCGAAGTTTTCTCGGGCATGTAGGATTTTATAGGAGATTTATCAAAGACTTCTCCAAGATTGCTAAACCTCTGTGCAATCTTCTGGAGAAAGACGTGTCTTTCAACTTCACCGAAGAATGCCACCATACTTTTGAGATCTTGAAACGGAAGTTGATCTCTTCCCTATCATAGTAGCACCAGACTGGACGTTTCCATTTGAAGTGATGTACGATGTTAGTGATTTTGTTGTAAATGCAGTTTTGGGACAACGCAAAGTAAAACATTTTCACACCATCTACTATGCCAGTAAAACTTTGAATGAAGCAAAACTCAACTACACAACAACTCAAAAGGAGTTACTCACAGTTGTGTTTGCTTTTGATAAATTTCGCTTTTATTTGCTGGGTCACAAAGTGGTGGTCTACACAGATCATTCAGCAATCAAATACCTGATTGCGAAGAAAGATGCCAAGCCCAGATTGATCCGTTGGGTGCCTCTACTGCAAGAATTTGACATGGAGATCCGAGACAGACAATGGACAAAAAATCAAGTTACAGATCACTTGTCAAGACTCGAAAATGGAGGAACGACTGACAATCAAAGAAACTTTTCCAGATGAACAGTTGTTTGCCATCAAGCAGCAGAAAGTCTTATGGTATGATGACTATATAAAATACATAGTATTATGGAAATGGCCGTTGGAATGGACACATCAGCAACAGAAGAAATTCTTCAAAGAAGTCAAGCAATATGTCTGGGATAAGCCGTACCTATTCAAATGTTTTGCAGATTAGTTATTGCGGCATTGTGTACGACAAGAGGAGGTCAGTAGTGTCCTACAGCATTGTCATTCATCACTATATGGCGAACACTTCAGCGGAGATAAAACTGCAACCAGAGTCTTATAATCAGGTTTGTTCTGGCCCACTCTATTTGTTGGACAATTATGACCCATAGCGTCACTATTTGTACAGATCATGGTGTTGTTGTACAAATTAACTATGTGACAAAGGAGATTGCTATCTTATCATTTGTGATTAGATCACCTTAGATATATAAATGATAGGAGGTCCCAATGATTAGTCCTGGATTGAGAATGATATGAGACAGTATCAGTCCACAAAGGATTAATCATTAAATATCCCTAGTCAGAGTATTATCGAGATTGGACATCGGTAATGCGTAAAAGACTAGTATTGCACTTGTGCACGTTGTGAGGGCATAACGGGCATAGTTCTCATATATTTAAGTATTGGATACTTATGCAAGTGTAGTAGGAGGTTGTGTTTCACCGATAGTACGGGAAACAGCTTCGCTCTGGATAGACCCCCTCGGAATCCCATTGGTAGTATGACTATGTGTCTATGGGAGTCCGAAATCAGGGTAGGTGTATTTGGTCTTAACCTGAGACTTGCACCGCTAATACTTACGACAATCAATATACTTTGGTTTAGGTCGTCCAGGGCTTTAACCGGTTCTGTGTACGCCAATACTGGGTATATTGAGAATCGTATAGTATTGGGTGTGATGTCAAGACGGAAGTATCACTCCAGTCATAGTGGAGATGATGTCACGTAGGATACGGTATTAGTGCTCTTAAGTGCTGCGCGGCCATCGGGATATTATGACTAGGTCATGTATATCCGATTATAAAGACTAGTTACCAGACATCCGACATGTGCTTCGTACGGGGCAGACACGACTCCAGCCCCAGGCCTAGCACGTGACCATCCGATACTAGATCGATATGCACTATACGATGTATACTACGCCTGATACAGATCAATATATTCCTGTAAGGATATTTCCGGAGAATTGGGTAGGCATGGCGCTTTGCTAGAAGCCAACCTTGTCTTGTGAATCGGTAAAACGTAGTACTTGGTACGTACGTGTTCGGATAGTCCGATAACCGAATTTACTGCCAACATATCCGGAGATCTCATGGGTCGCTTCCCAATGATACACCGATGACGTATGACTCGCACTTTAATTAATCTGGGATTATTTCGAAGAGAGAGAAAATTAATCTGGGATTAATTGCGGAGATATTTTATCTAGGATAAAATATCAATTTAAAGAGAGAGAACGATTAATCTGGAATTAATCGATAAATAATATATTTGATATATTAAACGAAATTGGATTTCGATTAGGAATTAAAATTAGATTTTAATTCGGGCACTTGAATTAATTTAGAATTAATTCTCGAGCGACGTGATTAGTAAATTGGATTTATTAACGAGGCATCGAGAAAATCGTTAATTCAGAATTATCGAAACCGAGCTCGGAATGTGTTTGCGAAGTTACGTCGATTTTGAATCACGTGCCGCAAGTCGCATCGCAAATCACATCGCAAGTCATAAAAGTCAAAACACCTTTTGGAAAAGTAACTTTGACTCTTTGACTTTGACCTTTAAAATTTGGAGGGAAATTTTGGGGGGAAAATACTTTTAACTTTTGGAAAAGTGAAAGCCTTTTCCTTTTCACCTTTTACCAAGGGTAAAAGAATAAAGTAAACATTATTACATTTATTTTATTGTTTTTAGAAAGCATAAAATAAATGGTAATTACTTTAGTATTTTTGGAAAATATATAAGTGAAATGTTTGACACCATTTTCCCTTAACCTAATCTCTCATCCATCTATCTTTTCTTCTTCAACATTCACGCCCAAGGGGCTGTGAACACTGCCCAGACCGTAGCAATAGAGGGCATGAAGAAGTGGATTTTGTGGCAAGATCCAAGTGCTAGTACACTTCAAGAGGCATACGAAGGTGTTAGGGAAACCCACCCACGAGCCGGGAATCGTTAGACGAAGATTGAAGCTTAAAATCTCAGCTCAAAATCTGAAAAACAGTAGGCAGTGGACTGGTCACTGCAGTTGCGTTTTTGGAGGTGAAAATCAATTTTTTTCTTCATCAAATCGTCTCAACCGATCAATGTAAGTATTCCGCAACTTCTTTGATATGTATTTCACACATCTTCATGCTTGTTTGATGATCTTGGGACCTAGAATAAAACCAACACTATTTAAATATGCTCACTTATTCGTTCTGCAATGTGACAGGTGCCAGAGAATGAGAAATATTTTAAGGAGAAATGAAGGACCTCTTCAAAGCATTCTTGGAGATATTTGATGTATGGGAGATTGATTTTATGGGACCATTTGTTTCATCATATGGAAACCTGTACATTCTTGTTGTAGTAGACTACGTCTCCAAATGGGTTGAAGCAATAACACTGTTATCAAATGATTCCAAGTGGTGTTAAAATTCCTCAAAAAGAATATTTTCACTCGCTTCGAGCGATCATCAGTGATGATGGCACACACTTCTGCAACAGATACTTTGGTGTACTCCTAACAAAATATGGAGTTACTCACAAAGTTTCCACTGCTTACCATCCATAGTCTAGTGGTCAGGTTGAATTTTCAAATAGAGAAATCAAAATAATCCTGGAAAGAATCATTGGATCAACAAGGAGTGGCTGGTCTACAAAACTAGATGATGCATTATGGGCCTATCGGACAGCTTACAGGACACCCATTGAATTTCTTCATATCGAATGGTGTTTGGTAAAACATGTCATCTTTCTGTGGAGCTGGAACATAAAGCGTATTGGGTACTGAGTTAATAATAATAAAGTTTCTACTTAGTAACTGGACGTCTTGCCTTAGTAAACAGTTATTGATCGTGTCAAACGGTAGAACTTTTAACATATGAGATCCGAGTATTAAGTCTGTATGGGTGTCTTAACATCTAATTCCCTAAAGACAACTGGTTTGGGAGCCACTGACCCAAGCTCGCAACAAGGATTGAAGATGTTATAGGAAAAAAATTAAAATCAGAAAATGTTCCATTGCCAAAAAGGTGTGAATTCTGATATAACTTTAGGACAAAAATATTACTCTCTTTTCAACTACACTTATGAATATTGTGGGCACAATGATTTGATTAATATCTTGTTGGTTGTGTATATGAAGAATGGTAAAAATAATCGGAGAATTTACTTATTTGGTAATTTAGAAAGAAATAAAACAACCATTAACTTGGATAATAATTTCACTTGTTTAATCACTAATTTGTTTTGTATGTTTGATTGTACATTTGATTGACGTTTGTGGGTATCATCGTTGTAAGCCCTCACGAGATAATAACTCGTCTACTAGGGACACCTAGGGGTTTAAAGGCTTGTTGCATTCATTGTATACATAAAATATTTTATGCAATTTATTCTAACAAAGATATGTTAATTATAGTAGGGGTGTTCATAGGGTCGGGTTTCTGTATTTTAAAATTTAATTTCGGGTCTGACCCGACCCGACCCGAAATTTCGGATCGGGTCACGGGTTTAGTTCAGCAAATTCGGGTCTGACCCGACCCGATCCGATGTAATGATATTATATTTATAATACATATATTTTTAGTGGTATAATTTTCACAATGAAAAGGCGTAGCACAAATGGCAAGCTTATTTGGTTAGGCTGATGAAGATGCAGGTTCGAGTCTCTCTTTTAGCAATTTAGAAAATTAATTTTTCATAAAAAAACCAAATGTTGTAGAGATTTGTAGAGATTCGAACCGACAACTTCTATGAAACTTTGAAAATTCTTAACCATTTCTACTGCACGCAGTATTGCATAACTTCAGTCAAGAAAAAATATATATATTATATTTACAATATATTATGTTGACCCGACCCAACCCGCATTTTTTTAACCCGACCCGAGGTGACCCGACCCGCGCGGGTCACCTTCTCAAATTTTGGGTTTTGGGTCAAACGACCCGAATGACCCGACCCGACCCGTGAACACCCCTAAATTATAGATTGACTTCAGGAATTCCAATTGCAGTCACTAGGGATTTGTCCATCATGCTTAAATGTTGGCAAGTATAAGTACAATTATGACATGAAATAATATGGTGTTATATATATAACAAAATGTATTTTAGAAATGGAGTTAAGTTCTTTATTTTTGCATGGGTTCAGTTAATATTGACGGTTCCGGATTAATATGGTGTTATATATATAACATAATGTATTTTGGAAATGGAATTAAGTTCTTTATTTTTGCATGGGTTCAGTTAATATTGACGGTTCCGGATTAATATGGTGTTATATATATAACATAATGTATTTTGGAAATGGAATTAAGTTCTTTATTTTTGCATGGGTTCAGTTAATATTGACGGTTCCAGATTAATAAAGTTTGAGAGTATTAGGGTATTAGTTAGAGGCTAAGGATGGTGGTGGGATCTGTCATCTTCTGGTAACATCTCCGGACTGAGGATGTTACAAAATTAGTATCAGAGCATGGTTTTAGGGTTGGTGACTGCAGTGTGAGATTATTAGTGTCTTGTATATGTGATATACCTGGGGTACCCATATATAAAGGGCTACTTCTCTGGTATCCTCTTCCTCGAGTTAAGTCTCATTCCATTCCAGTATAGAACATCTTATGAATAAACTTTACCCTATTTATCATTTCTTTCAGATAGAGAGATTATATCCCCCAAAAATAGACCCAGACGTGCTAACGCACCGTAGGGTGCCGAGCCAGATCAGAGGTCAGTTATATCTCCCATAAAGTAGTAATGAGATAGATAGATGAGTTGTCTGAAATAAGAGAGTTGAGAACTTAGGATTAGATCAACTATTAAGAGTAAGAATGTTGTAGTTGTGGGAGTAGTCATAGCCATGGTTCAAGAACGGTCGGTTCCGGTTTTTTCACAAGGCTCGAAACAATTTGAGACGGTTGGTTATTAATTGAAATAATTTATTTATCTTATTAACTTAAATTAAAAATATATAATTTAATATCAATAAAAGTATAACTAAAAAATAAATTATTCTAGTTATTTATAATATTTATAAATTACAACTTAGTTAAAAAAACAACTTATATTTGTAAAATTATAATAATCTATTCATCTTCAATTATTGTGCTCGTTCCGCTCGTACATATTCTTCACTTTCTTGCTCTTGTAAATCTTGTTCCCTTCCTTATGCTTTACCCCAGTCTGCCAGACATACTTGGGCTTCTAATGCTTTAAGCTCAGGTTTGAACACTTCGCATCCAAAATATCCCCCCAACACAAAAAGCTTGTTCTACTGCAACAATAGAGATCGGTGTTGCTAAAATATGTTTAGCCATATGTGCGAGGACTTTTAAAGTATTGGTGTGCTGACTCCACCATTCGAGAATTGGAAAATCCTTCCATGTACTATTATTGCCAAACTCGAAAACGATTGTTAGATAAACATCAAGTTCAGTTGTTGAGCCACCACACAACACATGCCTTTGCCTTTTTTGTAGAAGAATACGGTCACCCTGTTTAATTTTTGATGATGACTCAATCTGAATCACCATATAAAGTAGAAAATTCATAATGTAAAGTAAATACATCTTTTCTTACTTCATCTATAATCTTAGAAACATTAATTTCCTCATCATTTGAAAGATTTAAATATGAATAATATATGTTTAAATAATTAGTTAACATTTTAAATTTACATATAGGATCGAAAACAATGGCTATAAGAAAAATTGGTGGAATTATTTTTAAATAATTTAATCATTTTCATTTCATTGAATAGATACAATTAGTTAATATATCATCATCTGCATTATCATATAATGTACAAGCAATATTATAACATTCATTCATTAATAAATGTGAAGTTGGATAATAAGCACCATTAAAAATTTTAAAATATCTAAAGGTTTTACACAACTATCCCATGTTTAAGGAAAAATTATAATGTTCGAAATATTACTATCAAAAAATAAACAAAATAATTCTTTATATTCATAAGATTCATGCAACATATAATAAGTTGAGTTCCAACGTGTTGCAACATCATATGAAATTTTTTTAGAATACTTACCATTTATTTTACATAATTTAAATCATTCTTTTCTTATTTGAGGATGTACCCATAAATGTGAAATTGCTTTTCTAATTGGAGAAATGCAAGTATATAATGATTTTAAACCATCTTCCATACATAAATTTAAAACATGACATACACGTCTTATATGAAAAATCTACGACCAATATTAGGTTGTCAAATTAATTTAAGATTAGAAATTGATGTAGTATTGATTGTTGCATCTGAAAAAACTTTATGAACTATTTATATTGCCATAGTGATGGCATACAAGCACAAATCTCATATGAGAGCGAGGTTTACCCACCACATCTCTAGATCGAGATTGGGTCACAGGACGAGAAACATCATGAGGAATCACATGACTGCACTCATTAGGCTTCTTACCTAAGTCATATTTAGGAATGACAGACACAACTCGAGATGATAACACCTTATCGCAATTAGGCTCAACATTAATCCTTAACATGCGGTCTAGTTTTTTATTCCCATTAGAAAATACATACAACTGGGTTCTAACATCTTCAAGTTCAGTTTCTAACATTTGGACCCTACCAACTAGCCATTCATTCATCTCTCAAGGTCATCAATCATTAAAAAACTCTGCTCAAACTTAGCTTGAGCTTCTTTCTTTTCTAGTTTTAATTCTAATTCATTCAACCTCTTATTGACCTATATGTTCGTCTTCTTAATAAGTATGCTCTCATTGAACAATTCAGTGTAGGCTATCTGAACATTATCTTCATCTACAGACTCATCGTGAGAGAAAACAAATCTAACATCTTCATCACTAACAGTATCCTCTCACACACCAGACACACTAGCAGCAAATGCCATAAAATTATTTGTATTCTTAGAAGACTCATCAGAACTCAGAAGTATAGCCATATTCTGAATCACTAAATGACGTTGTCATGACTTTTTTACATTTAGCCTTTAGATATGTGGGACACTCCTATTTAATATGCCCATATCATTCACACTTAGGTTTCAACCAAAACAAAATCAGATTTTCCTTGCTCTTGTTCACGCACATTGAAGAAATTTATGTACTCCTCAAGCAAAGCCCAGTGGTAAGTTAGCTACCCTCACTCATTTCTTCTTATTCTCAAAATTTTGCATTCTTTTCTCAAGTCTCAATCTTATTCTCAAGGAAGATTGAAGTGGGTTGAGTTTATTTTAGGGATTCTAAAATGATATTTGTGCCATTGGTTGGTGGTAGGGCATGATCACAACATGAACTATATTAAAATATATTAGATTATTCGAAATCGAAAAAAAAATTTACTTGATTAAATTGAAGAACATATAATCGGTGAGCTGACTCGGTATTTTGATATATTTGCTTGCAGTTCATCATTGATATAATTGTATAGGTTATATCATTTTTTATTGATAATATAATTGAACTGTTTATCCAGAATCTTATTAGCAATTGAATTTTTTTAATCAGAATATTCTGAATCGGAGTGAAAAAGAGCTTGGAATCTGGAAATGGTGCAGACTCGGACAACATTGAGTCGGAAGGTGCGAACTCGGAAGTGAAAACGTCAAGATCTAGATACTCCGATGACTTCTTTGACTGGAGAAATGCGGTCAGCTGACTCAGTTTTTTGATATATATGCTTGCAGTTTATAAATTAGTGATAAATTACTGTCTCAAAATTACTCTGATTGCTTAGATTAATAAATAATCCTGACGTGATCTTGATGCCGCAAAAGTTGGAGATCTGTCTTATTAATTTTGAAAGAAGATGAAAGCTACTATTTTGATTGAATGAAAATAATAGTTTCTTAAGAGAGAATTTCTTGATGATTTTTCTTATTCAACTCAACTGTTACATATTAATCAAATTATATATATATATATATATTATATATATATATATATGCATCAGTTACAATTACTTAACTATATAATATGTAATGCCTCAATAAATTTGGTTAATCATCATAACAAGCTCCTAAACTCGAGATTCATGTCTGCTTATATCTTCGCCTATATATTGCTGCATATTTGCCTCTTAATGCTGCAAAATTGCTCTGATTAATAAATAATCTTAACTTATGATTGCTACATATTTGCCTCTTGATGCTGCAAAATTGCTTAGATTAATAAATAATCTTGACTTATGATCTTGATGCCACTAAATTGGAGATTTCTATTAGTTTGATTAATTAATCTTTAGAGCAAGCTCCTAAACTTGATTTTCAGATATGCTTTTATCTATCTTCTCCTATATATGAACTTGCTGGTGGTCATTAGGAATATTTTCAGACTTATTATTTTTAATTTCTCATTGTTCTTCATCACTGTAACATTTTGTCTTTTCCTCAATATGGCACAGGTAAAGGAGGTTATGGAAGGGTCTTTCGCTGTCTTCATAAGCTTGACGGCAAGATTTATGCAGTAAAAGAGATACAATTTAATGAAGACAAAAGAGATGAAGTCTTGACATAAGATTTAATGATGTAGAAGAGCTGGTTAAACAACTTACTAATGTGTTTCATTAAGCATGTCACATTACCAGAGATGTGACTGCTTTGTCAAGTTTGAACCACAACACACGATATCATCAGGTGAATATCTGTTGTGATTTCTTTCTATTTAATTTAGTAATATATATTACTTTTATTTATGATTCAATGCATGTACTTTATTATAGTTTATTTTAATATTGGACAAATTTACTTTACATATTGACTATATACTGTTGAATATCCTTGATTCATATTGACAACATTTTTATTACACTTTATATTTTCTTTGATAACTTTTGAATTTAATTTTTACTTGTAAGTTTAATATAGACATGGATAGAAAAGTCTCCTCAACACACTGGTAAAGAAGTTGCTAGCGCATCAGATTCAGAAGATACCAAGTATTCAAGAGGTGGAGCAGCAGATGAAGAAAAAAATCTTATTTGCTCATCCAAATGGAATATTGTTCAGGGTATAATAATTATTTAATTTCCCCTTACCCTCATTGTATGTTTTCTCGCTTTGATGGGTTAGAACAACATATGTTGGTTTTATACATGGCGTTATATAAATTGTTTGAACAAAAGATTGATTCTAAGACCGTTTGGAACTATTTCGAACAAATTGTTGAAGGAATTGCTTATCCGCATGCCAATCACGTCATTCACAGGGATTTGACATCCAGGAACATACTTTTAGACGATGTCAACATAATTAAAATCAGTGATTTCGGTCTAGGTTATGGCTGATTTCTATACTAAGATATTTGACATATAGCTATTATGTTTAATAATTTCTCATTTGCTTTACTTTAATTTGAAACAAAAATATATAAGGATGATGAACCACTGTACACCAGTGCTGATAGTTTGGGCAATGAGATGTACAAGGCACCTGAATTGAAGAATAATGGCTATAAATTCGATTGCAAGGTTAATATTTTCAGCCTTGGTATCATTTTATTTGAGTTTCTTGTGTTGATCTTTAATGACATCTGAATCAGAGAATTGCCTATCGTTTTTCAATTTTTTTAAGACATACTGCCTTTCCATCCTACAAGAATAAAAAAACAGTATGTCCTAAAAAAATTGAAGAACGATTGGCAATTCCCTAATTCAGCTGTCATTAAAGATCAACACAAAAAACTCAAACAAAATTATACGAAGGCTGAAAATATCAACCTTGCAATCGAATTTAGAACCATTCTTCTTCAATTCAGGTATCATGTACATTGTCCAAACTATCAATACCGGTGTACAGTAGTTCATCATCCTTATAAATCTCTGTGGCAAATTAAAGGAAAGCAAATAAGAAATTATTAAACATAAAAGCTATAGAAATCAGCCCTCACCTAGACCGAAATCACTGATTTTAATTCTGTTGACATCGTCTAAAAGTATATTCCTGGATGTCAAGTCCTTTTGAATCACGTGATTAGCATGCAGATAAAGAATTTGTTCGAAATAGTTCCAATCGCTCTTAGAATCAATCTCTTGTTTAAACAATTTATATAACACCATGTATAAAACCAACATACGTTGTTCTAACCCATCAAAGAGAGAAAAACATACAAGGAGAGTAAGAGGAAATTAAATAATAATTATACCCTGAACAATATTCCATTTGGATGAGCAAATAAGTTTTTTTCTTCATCTGCTGCTCCACCTCTTGAATACTTGGTATCTTCTGAATCTGATGCGCTTGCAACTTCTTTACCAGTGTGCTGAAGAGACTTTTCTATCAATGTCTATATTAAACTTACAAGTAAAAATTAAATTTAAAAATTCAAAAGTTATCAAAGAAAATATCAAGTGTAATAAAAATGTTGTCAATATGAATCAAGGATATTCAACAGTATATAGTCAATGTAAAGTAAATTTGTCCAATATTAAAATAAACTATAATAAAGCACATGCATTGAATCATAAATAAAAGTAATATATATTACACATAAATTAAATAGAAAGAAATCACAACAGATATTCACCTGATGATATCGTGTGTTGTGGTTCAAACTTGACAAAGCAGTCACATCTCTGGTAATGTGACATGCTTAATGAAACACATTAGTAAGTTGTTTAACCAGCTCTTCTACATCATTAAATCTTATGTCAAGACTTCATCTCTTTTGTCTTCATTAAATTGTATCTCTTTTACTGCATAAATCTTGCCGTCAAGCTTATGAAGACAGCGAAAGACTCTTCCATAACCTCCTTTACCTGTGCCATATTGAGGAAAAGACAAAATGTTACAGTGATGAAGAACAATGAGAAATTAAAAATAATAAGTCTATGAAAATATTCCTAATGACCACCAGCAAGTTCATATATAGGAGAACATAGATAAAAGCATATCTGAAAATCAAGTTTAGGAGCTTGCTCTAAAGATTAATTAATCAAACTAATAGAAATCTCCAATTTAGTGGCATCAAGATTATTTATTAATCTAAGCAATCAGAGCAATTTTGCAGCATCAAGAGGCAAATATGCAACAATATATAGGCGAAGATATAAGCAGACATGAATCTTGAGTTTAGAAGCTTGTTATGATGATTAACCAAATTTATTGAGGCATCACATATTATATAGTTAAGTAATTGTAACTGATGCATATATATAAATATATAAATTGATTAATATGTAACAGTTGAGTTGAATAAGAAAAATCATTCAGAAATTCTCTCTTAAGAAACTATTATTTTCATTCAATCAAAATAGTAGCTTTCATCTTCTTTCAAAATTATAAAGACAGATCTCCAACTTTTGCGGCATCAAGATCACATCAGGATTATTTATTAATCTAAGCAATCAGAGTAATTTTGAGACAATAAATTATCACTAATTTATAAACTGCAAGCATATATATCAAAAAACTGAGTCAGCTGACCGCATTTCTCCAGTCAAAGAAGTCATCGGAGTATCTAGATCTTGACGTTTTCACTTCCGAGTTCGCACCTTCCGACTCAATGTCTGCACCATTTCCAGATTCCAAGCTCTTTTTCACTCCGATTCAGAATATTCTGATTAAAAAAAATTCAATTAAATGCTAATAAGATTCTGGATAAACGGTTCAATTATATTATCAATAAAAAATGATATAATCTATACAATTATATCAATGATGAACTGCAAGCAAATATATCAAAATACTGAGTCAGCTCACCGATTATACGTTCTTCAATTTAATCAAGTAAATTTTTGATTCGATTTCGAATAATCTAATATATTTTAATATAGTTCATGCTGTGATCATGCCCTACCACCAACCAATGGCACAAATATCATTTTAGAATCCCTAAAATAAGCTCAACCCACTTCAAGCTTCCTTGAGAATGAGATTGAGACTTGAGAAAAGAATGCAAAATTTTGAGATTGAGAATAAGAAGAAGAAACGAGTGAGGGTAGCTAACTTACCACTGGCTTTGCTTGAGGAGTACATAAATTTCTTCAATGTGCGTGAACAACAGCAAGGAATATCTGATTTTGTTTTGGTTGAAACCTAAAACGTGAATGAAGATGGTCAAGAAGGCTTAATAGTGCGTGCTTATATACCAAGTGCAAAATTTTTTTTCTTTTGGAGTAAAATAATAATATCTCATTTAGACACATGTTAAATCTAGAAAATTCCCGTAGGTGAACAGTAATAGCCGAAAAACTCACATTTTTAAATTCTGCTCCGAATTTGAAAATATGTTCAAAATCAAAGTTGTATATCTTAGTCCTAGATTTCCGACCACATAAAGATCAATGAAATCGGACATCGGTAGTCAAAGATGTGGCAAAAAAGCTAAAGATTATACGGTACATGACAGAAAACAATTACGTACCGAAACTGCCAACGATTTATCGAATGTACGAATATTAATTTCACAAGAATCTTCACTCATTCATGATTAATATCACATATTACATCATTAATAATAGAATAGTCATCGGAATTTATATCAAAATTATTTGGTGTTACAATAATCAAATTTTATGTTTATACTGTGGGGCGATAAAGTATCATGGGATTTGCCTGTGCTGATGATTTGAGAATAATTTTACAATCTGTTATTGCATTAAATGATTTCTTAAATCACACTGCTATGTTTTAGGGGTGAGCAAAATCGGTTTTGGTTCCGGTTTCGCATGGAATCGGAACCTACCCGGAAAAAATCGGTTCCTAACTAAGTGGAACCTGAAGCTACCCAATTAAATAGGGTGTCCTTTAACAACAGCAGCAAGTAAAGTAACAGCATGTAAAAAAAACAAGAAGTAAAGTAACAGCAAATAAACATTACATAGTACTCTATTATTCTCTATTTAACAGCAATAAGAAGTAAAGTAAATAGAAACAGAAACACCAACACCATATGATGGCAGAAAACAGGAACAACAACAGCAACTCAGCAAGCAGGCGGCAGGCAGAAAACAGGAACAACAACAACAACTCAGCAGGCAAAGGCAGCAGTAACAACAACAGGCAGCAACACATTACAGCAGCAAATATCAGCAGGCAGGCAGCAGAAACAACAACACGATTACAGCAGACAATAGGCAGAAAACAGAAACAAAAACAGTAAGCAGACACTAGGCAGCAGCAACAGGCAGCAACACCTTCGACTATTAAATTGTTTAGTTTCAACAAGGCCATCCTTCACAATCATTCATTAAATCCAAAGAATGCGAGAGCAGAGACAGGGGTTTCAAATTTTTAAAGCACACATTCCACACTGTGAATGGTAAAATTCATACCAAAGCAACTAAATTATGTCAATAACACAAGAGGCTTATCCTACACACACTCAATAAGTTCCAAAGTTGAAAGAAATACAAATGCAACAGAGTCTTATTATATGACTCAACAAATTTAGTTTCATTTAACACCAAAAATAAATAAATAAATAAAAATCTATAACAGGATTCTTAAGAAAAATATACATCTAAGCCTCAACTAATAATAATGGTTTGACATTTTAGGTTGAAGAATCGAAGTAATCTTTGATCTACAAAACCCATGTTTCATTGATCAAAAGCTTTAAATTTGTTCGTGCTTGTATTAAAGATTGAAAATTTCAATATTCGAGCATCATACAACGAAAAGGAATTACTATAAAATCAAAAGTACCCACAACTGACAAATTTTTCGCATTATTGAATCAAATAACCTCATATCTTAAAATTAATTAAATGTTTTTAAACTCTACATAATAAACAAATGAAACTAGAAATAAATGACATATATACAATATATTATACCTGATTGAGTGGCTGATGGGTCTGGTTTGGTTCTGCCATTGAAGCCCGTGCAAGAAAATTTAGGGGGTCTGATATTATATTTCAGAATTTGTACTAATTTTTGAGCTCTTGTTCAGTTCAGCTCTGTCTCGTGCGACGTACGAGTCCCCTGGATAAGATGCCCAAGTGGGCTTTCGTAACCAGAGAAATACACTTGGCAATGGCGGCAATGGCGAGCGCAGCCGAGAGAGAAGAGGAGAAACAACGAAACGCTTGCTAGGCACCTAGGGTTGAAAATGAAAAGAAAGGCTGAATATATACCTAAATCAAAACGATGCAGTTTTAAAATTTGGGTATTAAATCAGGTAGTAATTCGGGTATTAAATTGGGTAATACTTGGGTTCTAAATTCGGTTCCAGAAACCGGTTCAATGATCCGGTTCCGATCGGACCATTTAAAATCGGTTCTTTTATTTGAAATCGAAATCGGACCAGTTCCAATTGATTCTAATTCCAAACCTGAAAAATCAATCCGATTTCAACCTGTTCCGGATAGAACCGGAACTGATGCTCAGCCCTCAAGTCAGCCATGGCTGCTCACTAGGCATTACATTGAAGCAAATAAATTTTTTTTTGGGATCATTTTTTTTTTAAAAAAAATTCCCTTATGATGGGGAATGATTAGTTTATTAGTTGGTAAAAAAATTGGTTGTAAGAATTATTAAATTTTGGACCATTTTATAGTAGTCTGTGTTTTTGCACAATTCTAAACAACAGAGGGTAATCTTTTTATCACACAATGAATAAATAATAATCATTTTTAGTTTTTTTTTTGTTGTAAATTCCTAAAAAATTCATTATAAGGATATGTATATGTATTACATTGGGATTTTCAAGTGGTGTATCGGATGTTGCAATCCTTGGAGGGTTGTAACCCACCCCAAGGGATGTCCTATTGGCACCCCTCCTAGCCTTATAAAAGGAAGCTTTTATTCCAAATGAAATAGGAAAAATATACAACAATAATATCCTGTTTTAAAAGGCAGTGTCTGTTTTCTTTTGTTTTTTGAGAGAGAGATCCACCATTTTCTGAGTTCACATACTTGTTAAGGAGTGCTCCTTGAACAAGAAATATCCAAGTTATCCTGGGAGAACGTTGGCAATTCGAATCTGTAGAGTACCTGTGACGGGGCCAATAAGTTCTTAAGGACAGAGAGATCTCGACTTGGATTGAATCTGTAAAATTGATTTCCAGGTTTGTCTTGAAGTTTTTCTGGTTTTAGGGTTTTGCATCTAGATCTACTTTTGGTTGTTTAATCTATTTGATTTGCATGTTTATTACTGTTTAATGACATCATACATTCCACAATCTTAAGAACTTATTGCTCTAGTGTTATTAGATAGTAATTCGCATGTTAGGGTTTGAATATTTTCTGAAAAATTCAGACTGTGCATGAAAAACCCGTAGGGCGTTCGAACGCCCGACGCACGCGAAGGCTTAAAATCTGAAATTTCGTAAGAACGTTCGAACGCGTCTTCAAACGCAACTCGAACGTAAGCCTTTTGCCTAAGAACGTTCGAACCCAAACTCTCTGGAATCATTTCGTTCGAACGCGTTCTCGAACGTTATACGAACGTGAACTCTCTGGAATCATTTCGTTCGAACGCGTTATCAAACGCTACTCGAATGTGAACTCTCTGGAAACAATTTGTTCGAACGCGTTGTCAAACGCAACACGAACGCATACACACTGGACAGTCTCGTTCGAACGTAGATACGAACGTGACACTAACGAATTTGTCCTGGAAGTATCATAAAATGTAAGCTTTAATTAATATTAACTTGGTTAATCATATACTGTAAACACATTAATCTTGGTGGTATAGATTTAAGTTTTTATTAAATTGTTCAATTATCACAAGCATACACATAGTGATAAAGTTGAAATTGATTGGTTGTTGCATAATTGGTTGAGAATTTATAGTGTAATTTTGCACAAGTAATTCCATCCAATCTTGATTGACCTATATATATCTACACTTATCGTATTAATTGTGCTATTGGAAAAGTGTAAGTCTGGGTTTTGAATTGCTAAAAGATCATATTGGAAAAAGTGTTTGAAGAATATTCGTTCATTCAATTTTCCTAAGGTATCTCTAGTTGAAATTCAAGGACTTGTGTTTATTGGAACTTTCGTCCAACAGAACAATAAGTGACTACCTAGTATATCACTTTGAACAAGATCATTCGTTGATCTTTGTGCAATTTATCTTTCTTAGACTAATTGAACCCTGTTGATTTCCAGTTACAAATGGCTAGCGGAAATATCACGGTACCGGTCTCTCACGGAGAAAAATCGGAGAAATTTGGTGGGGCAAATTTCAAACAGTGGCAGAGCAAAATGCTGTTCTACCTGACAACTCTCCAGTTGGCTAAATTCCTCAAAGATCCTCCGGGTCCTGTGGAGGGTGAATCCGAATTGGCCAAGGAAGAGCGAGAACAGACTTGGATGTCTGGAGACTTCTTATGTAAGAACTACCTTTTGGGTGGTCTTGACAATACCATGTACAATGTGTACCAAGGCATGACTTCTGCGAAGGTTCTCTGGGAATCTCTCGAGAAGAAGTACAAAACCGAAGATGTCGGACAAAAGAAATTTATCGTGGGTAGATTCCTGGACTACAAGATGGTAGATTCAAGGACGGTGATGTCTCAGTTGGGTGAACTGCAATTGATCATTCATGAAATACTGGATGAGGGAATGAAGCTCTGTGAGATGTTTCAAGTGGCCGCTATAATTGAAAAGTTGCCTCCATCATGGAAGGACTTCAGGAGCTATCTGAAACACAAAAAGAAGCAGATGAGCCTTGAAGACCTCAATGTTCGATTGAGAATCGAGGAGGACAACAGGATGTCCGAGAAGGCCAGCTACAAGACTCTGAAGTCTAAGGCCAACATCATTGAAGGTGTAAAGGGTAACAAAAAGAGAAAGAACAGTGGAGCTGACTCTGGGAACAAGAAGTTCAAGGGAAAATGCTACAACTGTGGAAAGAGCGGCCATATGTCAAAGGACTGCAGAAACAATAAGTCTCAGGACAAGGGCAAGAAAAAGAAAAATGAGGCCCATGTCACTGAAGGTGAGCAACTGACTGATGATATCTCAGAGATGGAACTATCAGCAGTGGTAACCGAAGCCAACATAGTTGGTAATCCGAGAGAATGGTGGGTAGACACTGGGGCTACTCGCCATATCTGTGCAGACAGTAAGATGTTTTCCATGTACCAAAAGGTCGATGGCGGAGATCATCTGACTATGGGAAACTCGTCTACCTCTCAGGTGGTTAGACAAGGCACAATGGTTCTGAAGATGACATCCGGAAAGGAGCTAACATTGAAGAATGTATTGCACGTTCCAGATATTTGGAAGAACTTGGTCTCGGGTTCTCTTCTTAGTAAGGCTGGTTTTAAGCTTGTGTTTGTTTCTGACAAGTTTGTATTGACTAAGAATGATATGTATGTAGGAAAATGATACCTAACTGAGGGCATTTTCAAGCTAAATGTAATGATTGTTAATTGTGATATTAATAAAGCTAGTTCGTCTGCTTATATTATTGTGTTACAAAATGTATGGCATGGAGGTTAGGACATGTTAATTATGATATCATGCGTAAATTAATTAACATGGAACCTTATACCTAATTTGCAATTGATAGCCACATAAGTGTGAAGCATGTGTTGAAGCAAAAATGCATAGAACATCATTTCATTCTATAGAACGCAGTTCTGACCGTTAGAACTTGTACATACCATGTATGTGACATGAATATTGTGCAAACAAGAGGCGGAAAAAGTACTTTGTCACTTTTATCAATGACAACATAATATTCTGTTATGTGTACTTGCTGAGAAGCACAGCTGAATCAATTGAGAGCTTCGTACACTATAAGAACGAAGTTGAAAACCAACTTGGCAAGAAAATCAAAAATCATGAGTGATAGAGGCGGTGAATATGTTTCACCATTCGGTGATATTGTTTTGTGCACGGAATTATTCACGAAACCACTACTCCTTATTCTCCTCAACAAACGGAATTGCGGAGCGCAAAAACCGAACGTTGAAGGAATGATGAACGCCATGTTGACGAGTTCGGGTCTACCCCAGAACTTGTGGGGGGAAGTCTTGCTTTCCGCGAACTACGTTCTAAACAAGCTTCCTCACAAAGACTGGACAATACACCATATGAATTGTGGAAAGGTTTTGTACCTTCCTACAAATACCTAAAAGTGTGGGGGTGTCTTGCCAAAGTAATGGTTCCTAAACCTAATAAGGTTAGAATAGGACCCAAAACTGTTGACTGTATATTCATTGGATATGCTCACAACAGTAGTTCGTATCGATTCTTGGTACACAAGTCGGAGATTCCTGACATCAATCCAAATATGATAATGAGTCAAGGAATACGATATTTTTTGAAGAGACGTTTTCTTGTAAGGAAAGACAAATAACTGGCTCTCTCAAAATGACAATTGACCCTGTCAAGGACAGTGATCAAGTTGACCTAGAATCAGATAAACGTGTTAAGACTAAGACAATCGAGCCTAGACGTAGCAAAAGAGCTAGAACGTCTAAGTCGTTTGGTCCCGATTTTCTGACCTACCTGTTAGAAAATGAGCCTCAAAGTTATAAAGAAGTCATGTCTTCTCCTGAGGCACCTCTTTGGAAAGAGGCGATAAACAGTGAGATTGATTCAATCCTACAGAACCATACTTGGGAGTTGGTTAACCTTCCACCAGGTTGTAAGTCATTGGGCTACAAATGGATATTCAAAAGGAAGATGAAAACGGATGGATCAATAGATAAGTACAAGGCAAGACTTGTCATAAAAGGTTATAGACAAAAGGAAGGCCTTGATTACTTTGACACCTATTCACCAGTGACTCGTATCACATCGATAAGAATACTTATAGCCATAGCAGCTATATTTGGTCTTGGAATACATCAAATGGATGTAAAGACGGCATTCTTGAATGGTGAATTGGATGAAGAGATTTACATGGAACAACCGAAAGGGTTTATTGTTCCTGGACAAGAACAGAAGGTGTGCAAAATTGTAAAGTCCTTGTATGGATTAAAACAAGCACCAAAACAATGGCATGAGAAATTTGACAAAGAAATGTTGTCAAATGGGTTCAAAACCAATGAGTGTGATAAGTGGGTGTACACCAAATCAACTCAAAAATGATATGTCATTGTGTGTCTCTATGTAGACGATATGCTGATAATTGGTAGTAATCATGAAATGATTCAGTCTACCAAAAACGTGTTATCCAGCAGATTTGATATGAAATATTTGGGAATTGCTGATGTGATCTTAAGAATTAAGATTTTTAGGACATCAGACGGATATATATTATCACAGACTCATTATATTGAGAAGATACTTGATAAATATATCAAAGGGGATCTAAATGTGGCTAGAACC